>JADKXX010010282.1:0-86620 GCA_017310255.1 Butorides virescens | reverse complement strand
GTGACAGGGCATACCCCATCCAAACGGTTCTCTCCTAAGGAGGTAAAAATGAAACCTTTAATAGAAATTACACCAATTTAGCAGCGCAAGTGATGCCGGGTGCGCCGCTCAGGACAAGATTTTTGATCCTTTTGTTGCTCAGTTTGAAAGGCAGGAGGAGCAGCCACGGAAAATCCCACCTTGATTTAAATGCAATCGATGGAAAACTCAGTACAAAAATAAAACATGATTTTAAGTGTTTATCTTTTCTCCTCCTTGCAAGAATAGAGCTGCAGGTAAGTTTTTCACCTGTTTCATAAAAAAATTGCCAATTAAAGAGCCTTTTCCCCCAAGTAAGTGCTTGCAGCACACACGAACAGCAGTCTATAAAGACCTTCTGGATAAAGCACAAAATTCCCCACGTGTTTACCAAAAGGCAGGCTACGTACAGTCAACTCTATAGGGTTTTTTTGAACTAATATTAATTTATCAACATTCGGTCCCTCAGCTACTGCCTCAAACCCGTGTTCAGCTGGTATTGGCGGAATGGAAATCCCTTCCCAAAGCATCCTCAGCGCGGAGCAGAGGCCGCGCGCGCTGGCGTCCGTCACCCTACCGGCAAACGAGCGTCAAAATACGCGTGGTGCCGGCGAGTTCAGCTTCTGCCATCGCCTGAGCCCATCTCTGCAAGGGACCCGACTCTGGGCTCGTGTATAGCCCCTGAAATTTCTGCAACTATAAGTGACACATGTATCTATCTATAGATCATCTGTATCTATATTATCATCTATAAGCGACGCTTTTTCTAGGGTTTTTGTTTGAGTTTTGTCATTTGCTTGTTTTTTTATACATATGAATCAGAATTCAGGCAAGGACTCCATGCAGAAAATAGGCACTGGAGAACAAACATGAAATTGGTTTAGATTTATCAAAAAAAAAAAAAAGAAAAAACCACAAGTTCAGTATATACGTGGACCACATCTGTTAGAAATCTATTTTTTATCTAAGAATAAACACTGGTAAGCACTAGGTGTGTGGTTAAGAATAAGGTAGAGAGCTGCCTTCAAAAATTACTGGCCGTAGGGAACGTCCATCAACACAGGGATCCTCCCAGGCTATTAGAGATGAGAAGAAATCTTTAAGTTACCGCCGCACCTGATCCAAGCTCAGTGTGTTGTGGGAGGGACGGATGGCTGAGCTCCAACGATTGCATGCATGAGCTTCACCAGACCTTCCTCAACACAAATTAAACTATAAAGCTCATATTAAACAAACTCATACGGAACAACATAATTCAGTGTATTCCACCCCGTTTGTCTGGGGGCATCTGATTTGATAAATGTATGGGAGACAAAATGCTTCCTCTATTTACATGACCACTCAAAATAAAGCTCAGACAGCTGTAACTGCAAAACCCTGCCAGTACCATCATAGAATTGTTTAGGTTGGAAAAGCCCTTTCAGACCACCAAGCCCACCCATTCCCCTACCCCTGCCATCCCACCCTCAAACCCTGGCCCCGAGCACCTCGGCTGCCCGGCTGTTAAATCCCCCCAGGGGTGGGGACTCGACCCCTTCCCTGGGCAGCCCCTTCCAGCCCCTGACAGCCCTTTGGGGAAGGAATTGTTCCCCAGGCCCAACCTCACCCTGCCCTGGCACAACTTGAGGCCGTTGCCCCTCGTCCCATCGCCCCTGCCCTGGGAGCAGAGCCCGACCCCCCCGGCTCCCCCCTCCTCTCAGGCAGTTGTAGGGAGCGATGAGGGCTCCCCTCAGCCTCCTCTGCTCCAGGCTGAACCCCCCCAGCTCCCCCAGCCCCTCCCCAGCAGCCTGGGGCTCCAGACCCCTCCCCAGCTCCGCTGCCCTTCTCTGGACATGCTCCAGCCCCCCCAGGGCCTTTGGGGAGGGAGGGGCCCAACCCTGACCCCAGCAGTCGAGGGGCGGCCCCCCCAGTGCCCAGCACAGGGGCACGGTCCCTGCCCTGCTCCTGCTGGCCACACCACTCCTGATACAAGCCAGGATGCCGCTGGCCCTCTTGGCCACCTGGGCACCCTGCTGGCTCCTATTCAGCTGTTACGCCAATTTATTGTCTAACGCTGCAATTGCTCTTCTAAAAAGCGGAGTCACTTAAGCAGCAAAGCAAGCCTGAGCTCACAAGGCAACTTCTGTTGCATGTGGTTACTTAGACGTGACCACCAACCTCTCCTTCCCAATTCCTTCTCATGGGGTCCATTTCAAACAGGTCCTTTCTGCCACCTTTCTGCTTCTCACCTCGGAAGCACAACGGCAAGGAAGGAGCCGAATCACACAGTAGCAACCAAACTCCATTCGCATGAAATACGACGGAATTACACGATATTGCTACCGTTATCTTCCACTGCAGCTCTGCAGACAAGCTCCGAGAGCCAGAAGGAACCTCCGCAATAGACAATACCACAGCAGCAGATTACTTCAATAGCTAATGATAAATGCAGGATTATTATTTATAAACAGAGAATTAATAGCTTTCAGGCACTGAACTACTCAACTTTTGCTGTTAAAATGTCATCTGTCTTTCTGAAGTGTACAGCCCTCCTAAAGAAACTTAGTCAGTAATTTATAGAAGCCGTGAATTCAGCTCAGAATTAATTCTGTTGTACTGGTATGTACCTCTAAATTAATTAGGTGAGTGCATGTTGTTATTCAAATATGTATTTCCTCATGCTTTCAGTATTTGCTGAAACTTTCCACCTGGGATTTAAGTTTCTGGACCCCAGAGAAAAGAAGAGCACTTCAATTAGAAAGGTGAAAAAAAATGTGCATTGGAAATGAGCTTTCTGCAAAAAGCAGCAATGGCTACTCTTAAAATGAAAAGCAATCGACAAAACCTGGCATGTTAAAAACTCCTCAAGAGTTTTGCTCAGGTTTGCGGGGTTTTTCTATACAAGCTCTTCAAAATCTCTTCTCATACGGTCCCCGTCCTTCTCCAGGTACATGGTTTCCAAGGGAGGATTTCGCAAGGCTGGAGCTGTTTATAAAAATGTGGTTATTGATGTGCTGGGAGAAGACTCAGCCCCTGCCCCAGGCAGAACCAAATGGCACGTAGGAAACATGCTTGCAAATGGTCACCTGTAAAGAGTCTTTTAGTTATCAAAGCAAAAACTTCCCACTCAGTGCTTTGCGCCCCCGCCAGACACATTCGTGTGCCTACAAACCACTTCTCTTTGGTAACGGAGGTTGAAGGCTCAACTATTCCTTCGTTTATACGGCGACTTGAACTACAGGTTTGGGTCTGGTCAGAGGAAATTTAATTTTTGCCCAGGAAACCAGCAATTCCTTCATCCAAATATTTTATTTTTCTAACCTGTATCATGTCAGATGATGAATTTTTCTATCAAGAGGAGATGGGAGATATCTCCAGCCCCAGCATAATGTCAAATAATGCTTAAGCCACAGGCACTTCGACTAAAGAAACTAAATGACTGAAGATGTTTATCCCTCATTCTTTTTTCTTGCTTTCTGTTTGGAGGCTGTAGAGAAGATCAGAAATTATTTGCCAGGATCGCGGACCGTTTCGCCACAAAACCTGACGGATATGCTGGGGGTTCAAACAAATCACAACCGCTACCTGTGGAAGCAGCAGCATTTTAAAAATACAGAATTATGATCTAGTACCTACACTTTTTTGTTGTTTTGTTGCTATTCCTTTGAATAAGACTTTTTTTTTTTCTTTTCCTCCCCACTAACCACGGAAAAAAGGCCAACAAGAGTTTTCTACCTTCACTAATTATGGAAGAGGAGAGCTGCAGCTAAAGACAGATTTCTACCAAAAAGTGGAAACAGGAGCAGCAGAATTAGCAGCAAAGTATCAGATAACTCTGAACCATCAAAGCGTGCACATGAGAACAAAATTCCCAAGAGGCTCAATAAGATCTGCATTTTTGTTTCAGGAGCGCCACTCATTTCTTATAAGAGCCGCTGTCTGCTTGCATTATCCTGACATGAGACCTTGTGCTGCTTGCCCTAAGCCAAAGTCTGACGGACTCCACTAGTTCCTTGTTATATCTTTTCCTCATTATTTGCTCCAGTGTTTCCCCAGAATACAATTTTAACATGCAGGGAAGAGATAAATTAATTCCCCCCTCTCCTAGAGACAACCTGAGAGAGGCCATTTACCCAGGACATAAACAACCAAAACTGGGAAAAGGAATAAATATCAATCCATCCATAAATCCGAAATGTAGAAGGCATGGAAAATTAACAACACAGAGAAGCTGAGGAGGCAGAGAGAAGTCTTTCAGCTCTGTCTGCAACAGCCAGGTTTATGATTTTCTTAATTTTTATTAGGAGATCTGGAAAAAAAAAAAAATTCCCCATGGATGTGAAATTGCCGTTAATAACAGTGGAGGCAGGAATGCCTCGGCGCTGCCAATGCATAAGGCACAGGTCAGGGCTCTAAGGCTTGCTGTGAGCTTGGAAGCCCCGAGAACATCCACCCTGAGGACGCCCATTAAAGAAAGCAAACAAACGTGGAACAGGTCCACACAACAGCAATCGGGCGCAAACTCTGGTCGCCAAAAGGACAGGGCAAAACCTGCAGGTAACTCAAGGTGATGGGGTCTTCCTTCCCCAGCTGCTCTGGCTGTTATTTTGCTTTGCAGCTCCAAAAAGGATCAATGCCTACTACACCGTAGCAGAAAGCGAGGACGTGGGCTTCGGTTTGTAACCCTAGATTTGGGGGGGTTGGTTTGCTTCTTTTGGTGTCAAATTGCAAGCACGGAAGGAATGCTCATCCCCCAAATTGCACTGCAATAAACCCCAGAGCTAATATAAACCCCTCCTAGAAGTGAGGACAAATTCAGTTTCAGGATGAAGTTTCACACGTTGTTAGTATATGGATACTTCCCTAGGACTGATCCTGGCCTTTGCAATGGCTACAGCATTTGGGCCATCTGAGAATCCTGCTCAGTTACCTCTCACTTTGGGAGAAATCACGTAAACCAACAACTTTCGTCTAGAAAATCCATATTAAAAAATTCTAAAAATACATCATCCCTGGGCCATTTAATTAATGGTTACATGTTAGCGTGTGGAAGCAGAAGGGAAGGAGATTTTGCAGGCACGAAGGACCTTTTTCAAACCGCTCTTCCGGTGCTCAGATCTTGATCCTAAACTGCACTGGTAACCATCTGTTTAGCTGACAAGGTTATTAAGATGGAGAGCAAGATGCTCACTTGGCCATGAATTTAGGAACATTACCTGTCACACTGAAACTGTGTCAGATCCCAAACTGCAGTCTGGGCCATCTTGGCAGATCACATCAGGCACCGAAGTATCCAAGCAACCTAACTTTGAGTAGGTAAATTCGGTAGCTAGTCCCAACGGATTGCCTTTCCAGTCAATGGAGTGAGAGGAGGAGCTCTTCCAGAGAGTGCTCCAGGAAAATAATTCCACTAACACTGTGAGATGGGAAGTACTCATCTCTCTCCATCGACCATGTAAAAGAGGCCAGCTTCATACATATCTAAGTTTGGTACTTGAAGTTAGGCAGCATGAATACTTTCCTAAGGTGTTACCTCCTAACCTTTCCACCCAACTGCTTCTAAAGGTCTCCAGGCTCTTCCATGTGAAGAACAACTTGGAAGCTTGTAGAAGCAACTGGAAAGAGTGGGATAAAACAGTCTGGCTGCCCCAGAAGGAGCGACTGCTCTTTCAGAGAACCAAAGGATGCGACCAGACAAGATGGAACGGCAGGGTAGAAGAGTCCCGTCCTTACCTGCCAGAACTCTGACTTCTGCATCGTTTCCAGTTCTCGAACTGGCTGGGTTTTTTGCCAGGCATCTGTAGATCCCGCTGTCCCCATGCTGAACCCTGCTGATCTGTAAAGCTCCGGAAGGCAGGACGGCCACCCGCGCGTCGGCCGGGCTGGGGAACAAGTCCTCCTGGTTTCGTTGCCAGTGCACCACGGGCATGGGCTCCCCAACAACTTCACACTTCAGCAGAATGGTGTCTCCTGCAAAAGCCGTGACAGATTCTGTCTGGGAAAGAAACCTCAGTGGTCCTGCAAACACAAGCAAAGAAAAAAAAAAGCAATTATATAGCTGCTGAAAATAGAATTTGCACGCTGCTTCCATGCTGATTTGGATTTTGTTAAAACAGTCCAGACTAAAAAAAAAAAATAAATAGTGTGAGATTCTGAAAGCTGCTTAGAGATTGCTATAATAGTGGGGTGACTAACACTTTCCTTTCTAAATTGCACTCATTAACAGCAAAGAAAAGATGTGTTAGCAACACAAAGAGTAAAAAAAATTGCACCTCTTACTTACAAACCCACTCAGGAACAAATTTAACAAAGTACCGATACGCTATCATGCAATACAAACTGTTCTGAACAGGGTGGCATTCAAAGGAGGGCACAACAAAACCCAGATAAGCCCAGGAAAATGTTTCCGTCGCATCTTGCTATATTTCTCCTTCCCTATGCCCTTCCCCCCCAAATAAAAGGAAAAATCCTCCAAAAAACCCCTATGCTAAATAAGTTACTTGGGTCACACAATCAAATACTTCAACCAAGGAATGGCCTGTGTCTGGTTTTCAATGAAACTGCTGACTTGTAAGGGCAGAAGGGCAGAGCTGGGAGCTTTAATTGCACAACCCCACATGCCCCAGCCTCCCTCGGTACAAAAACACGAGGACCGTGTCCTTCATCTGCTGCAGAAGAAAAAGTCAGTGAGAACAGGACAGGGTCTGCAAGACACAAAGTGCAAGTGAAAGATGATGTCAAGATCATGGACTTTATTATCTGGAAGCATCGTTGCTTTACAAAGAGTACAGATAACCTTGCAAAGAAGGAAAATAAAAGGGGAAAAAAAATTAGCCCTCATTCCAGCCAAGTATGAGAAGGACAAGTCAAGAAGATAGGCTGAAGCAACTGCGTGGATCAGGGATGTGCTAGAGGTGGCGTGGACATATTTTGGAGACCGGCTCTGGCACTAGCCCTGACCAGTCCCTAGAATGACCTGACCAGTAGCTCCCAGCCTGGCCAGGCACACTCACCTGCCTGCAAGGACAACTTGAGGCCATAGCACTAAAGGCCATCACTAAGAAGTGTGTGTGAACAGGCACCAGGTGTTTGACAGAGCGAAAAACTTCAAGGACGACACTAAAAGCAACTCAGAAGTATATCGGAAAAAAGCAACTTTTAGATGATGTCAGCCAGGAGAAGGCTTTCAAAAAGGAGCTGTTGGTAGAGGCTATTAAGAAGCTGAGGAAGCAAAGAATAAAGACCCCAACTTCCTAGATGTTAAAATGCTGCTGAAACGTTCAGCAAAAGCAATATACTGGGAAATGATCATCATGTACCGAAAAAGGAATGGGAGTGGGAGCCCCGAGTTGGTTTCCTGGTTCAAACACTGATTTTGGCCACCCATCTCTTCTCTCAGCTCTCCTCCTCCCACCACATTACTCCCATCTCCCAGAACATCTAAAGGATAAGATCTTGCAGCCCGGATGAAGCGTTCCCATGAGCTGAAGCAGGGAAATCCCTTAGCAAGAGCCAAACCGGCTCAGTGAAGGCTTCCTAATGGCATCTCCATGAGAGGGAAAGAGAGCCTACGTGGACGTACGGTTGCGTGGGCAGCAGCATTTCCCAATTGCCCTCTGAAGAAAGCGCGTGAAGAAACGGCAGCCGCTCCCAATGCCATCCACGCGAGCCCTCGCACGTGTTCCCGTTACAGGGAGGATGCTACTTTCCAGCCGAGCTATTGGCACAGATGCGTAAGTAACAGCTTTTCACCCCCAGCAAAGCTGGTGCAGGCTTGAAAAATAGAAGCACTCAACACTTCGATTAACAAAAAAATGGAAGATAGACACGGTGTGAACAGCGATGGAAAGCTGTTGAAAACTGTAGACTTCCAGGAGGACAGAAAGCTAGATTTAACAATTTACTGTAAAAACCAGGACTAAAACAATTCCCATGGAGGGACTTCTTCCATAGCAGCCCATGCCAGCTCACTCTTTGACCTGTCTCTGCACCACCTCCCTTTCTCCAGGTATGCCACCTCTTTTTCTTTTAAAGCTTAAAAAAACCCTAACAAAACGTATGCATACCAGGTTGTGATGCTGCAAAAAAACCTTTTGTTGTGTCCCAGTGAAAAGACACTAACCACCTTTTTCCATTGTTATCACAGAATCCCAGACTGGCTGGGGTTGGAAGGGACCTCGGGAGCTCCCCCAGTGCCACCCCCCTGCCCAAGCAGGCTCACCCAGAGCAGGGGGCACAGGACAGCGGCCAGGCGGGGGTTGAAGATCTCCAGAGAAGGAGACTCCACAGCCCCCCTGGGCAGCCTGGGCTAGGGCTCCATCACCCTCACACTCAACAAGTTCTTCCTCACGTTCAACTGGAACCTCTTCTGCTTCAGGTTGTGCCCATGGCCCCTTGTCCTGGCGCTGGGCACCACTGGGAAGAGTCTGGCTCTGTCCTCATGACACCCACCCTTCAGATATTTGTATGTATTGATGAGATCACAGAATCACAGAATCACAAGGGTTGGAAGGGACCTCGGGAGATCACCCAGTCCAACCCCCCTGCTCAAGCAGGATCTCCTAGAGCATGCTAGACAGGACTTCATCCAGGCAGGGATTGAATATCTCCAGAGAAGGAGACTCCACAACCTCCCTGGGCAGCCTGTTCCAGTGCTCTGTCACCCTTAGAGTAAAGAAGTTTTTCCTCATATTCAACTGAAACCTCTTATGTTTCAGTTTGCACCCGTTGCCCCTAGTCCTGGCGCTGGACACCACTGCAAACAGACTGCTTCCGTCCTTGTGACTTCCATCCTTAAGATATTTGTAGGTGTTGATGAGGTCCCCTCTCAGCCTTCTCTTCTCCAGGCTGAACAAGCCCAGCTCCCTCAGCCTTTCCTCATAGGGGAGATGCTCCAGTCCCCCCATCATCCTTGTTGCCCTCCTCTAGACTCTCTCTAGGAGTTCCTCATCTTTCTTGAACTGGGGAGCCCAGAACTGGACCCAGTGCTCCAGGTGGGGTCTCCCCAGGGCAGAGCAGAGGGGGAGGAGAACCTCCCTCGACCTGCTGACCACGCTCCTCCTAATACACCCCAGGATGCCATTGCCCTTCTTGGGAACAAGGGCACCCTGCTGGCTCATGGTCAGCTTGTCGTCCACCAGGACTCCCAGGTCCCTCTGGGCAGAGCTGCTTCCCAGCAGGTCAGCCCCCAGCCTCTACTGGTGCATGGGTTCAAAACTTGTTCACCTCTCTGCAGGACCATATTATAAGAGATCTTAAAACTATCACTGGGTCTTTAACAGCTCTCCTGGCTTAACAGTGGTTTATTTTAGAGACAGGTTTTGAAGCTAGACAGATGTTCAGGTTGTTGGGAGCTGGTTCAAGGGAATGGACCAGCAAATACATTCCGGGAAAGTCACAGACTCTGGAATTGAACATTGCAGATCCTCGGTGATGCTTTGCACTGCAGCCAAAGGGTGGCAGATGCACCTCCCTGCATTACACCCAAACCTCCTTCGGAAACTTAATTGCAAGCGGTACCCAGCTCTGATTTACCATGCGCTCTGGTTGGCAGCCTATCAGGCTCCCCATCTTTCCTTACAGAAGACCCAATTATTAAGCAATTAAAGTTCACTTAATAAAAAGGCTTATCATTTGGGGGACAGACCTCAGGGTCTGGAACATGTTTAGCTATTAAATATTCAGCAATTTAGTAGCACTCAGTACAATCCCCCGGAGAAGAACTGCTTTAAATGCTTTGTTTGTTTCAAATTAAAGTCTGCAAGGTTACTTAACATCAAGACAAGACCTTTCTTTCCCCCCCCCACTTTCAATTCACATAATAGCTGAAGGGCAAGAAACCAAGGTAATGAAAAAGAGCGATTTCCTTCTGCTTGCTTCAGAAAATGGGAAAGAGAGCACGCATGGGTGAGTGAATCTGGAAATGTAAATATTTTCAAAACTGCTGTCTAATTCTCTCTTCCACGGGCTGGTTTCCAAAAAGGTGCTATACCTTAGTTCTTCTCTGTTCTGTTTCGTTTGCTAGCTCCCATTTACAATTCTGAAAAGATGTGCACCGAGAAATGCGCAGCAGAAGCATTGGAACGAGACCTCCAGACTTTGCCAAATAATCCAAGCATAGGGGCGGCGGCGAGGTTCGTTCATAGAAACGGGAGCTAAATAAACTGCACCCCTTCTTCTTGCAAACCTCATCTTATGGGACTGGAAGCCATACAATCCACAGATTAAACTGATTAAAAGCTGGACACTCAGATTTCTGATTGAGAAGAAAATCATAGAATCACAGAATCATTTAGGTTGGAAAAGCCCTTTCAGATCCCTCAGCCCAACCGTTCCCCTACCCCTGCCATCCCACCCCCAAACCCTGGCCCTCAGCACCGCCCCTGCCCGGCTGTTAAATCCCCCCAGGGGTGGGGACTCGACCCCTTCCCTGGGCAGCCCCTTCCAGCCCCTGACGGCCCTTTGGGGAAGGAATTGTTCCCCAGGCCCAACCTCACCCTGCCCTGGCACAACTTGAGGCCCTTGCCCCTCGTCCCATCGCCCCTTCCCTGGGAGCAGAGCCCGACCCCCCCGGCTCCCCCCTCCTCTCAGGCAGTTGTAGGGAGCGATGAGGGCTCCCCTCAGCCTCCTCTGCTCCAGGCTGAACCCTCCCAGCTCCCCCAGCCGCTCCCCAGCAGCCTGGGGCTCCAGACCCCTCCCCAGCTCCGCTGCCCTTCTCTGGACACGCTCCAGCCCCCCCAGGGCCTTCGGGGAGGGAGGGGCCCAACCCTGACCCCAGCAGTCGAGGGGCGGCCCCCCCAGTGCCCAGCACAGGGGCACGGTCCCTGCCCTGCTCCTGCTGGCCACACCACCCCTGATCCAAGCCAGGATGCCGCTGGCCCTCTTGGCCACCTGGGCACCCTGCTGGCTCCTATTCAGCCCCCTCTCGACCAGCACCCCCAGGGCCTTTTCCGCCGGGCAGCTTTCCAGCCCCTCTGCCCCATGCCTGGAGCGTTGCCTGGGGTTGTTGTGACCCCAGGGCAGGACCCGGCCCTTGGCCTTGTTGAGCCTCACCCAACTGGGCTGGGCCCATGGCTCCAGCCTGGCCAGGCCCCTCTGCAGAGCCCTCCTCCCCCCCAGCAGATCCACACTCCCGCCCAGTTTGGTGTCACCTGCAAACTTACCAAGGGTGCACTTGATCCCCTCCATCCAGGTCATTGATAAAGATGTTAAACAAGACTGGCCCTAGAACTGAGCCCTGGGGGACACCGCTTGTGACTGGCCGCCACCTGGATTTAACTCCATTCACCACGACTCTCTGGGCTCAGCCATCCAGCCAGTTTTTTTTTTACCCAGCAAAGAATACGCCTGTCCAAGCCGTGAGCCGCCAGCTTCTCGAGGAGAATGCTGTGGGAGACGGTGTCAAAGGTTTTGCTGAAGTCCAGGTAAACACATATTTTCCTCCCCACATAATTGGGGGGGAAAAAAAAAATTACCAATATGCATTTAGCAATATTTCTGTAAATTATTACCAGCCAGGGAATTCCTGCAGTACAGTACCAGCCAGCCACTCCTAGTACCGGCTGTCAGCCTAATGGAAAGAATTCAAAGGGAAGGATTTTAATATTACAATAAAATGAATATTAATAAGATATTTTACTCCTTTGCATTTTTTATCTATGGAATTTGGGCAGTTAAGCTTTATATAGATGGAATTCAAACCAATTTGCCACAAAGGGCACCTCGGTGTGAAGTGAAGGAGAGGAAGGTGCCTTGCCACCCAAGACGCCGAGGATGGAAAGCTGGCCGGTGTTTCAAGAGCAGACAAGGCCAGAAGACGACACCATCAAGTAGTCATAGGCCAATTTACTGTTACCTATTTTCAACAGGAGAAAAGTTCAACCACTCCTCAAACTTGTGTCTGACATTGGAAACACTTCATCATCCTGCTAGGAGCTGAATTTGTCAGATAATACTGATCAGCCACCAGCTGGGACTATACTCCAAGTACGCTAGAGGGAACACAAAATCTTAGCAAGGAGATGTTAATTTGCTCGACAGCCCCAGTTGCCAGCTGCTCTCTTTGCTTCAGCCGTTGGCGCAGTGTACAGGATCCCGTGGGTGATCTTTTCTTATTAGCGCTCAATTTTCATCAAATTCACATACCTATGCTAAAAAATATATAAACATCGTTAATGTGGGAGCATTTGTCCTTTATGCCTAAATTAGGCTGCCCATCTCCCAAGGCTTCCTACATACTCAAGTGCAGAGCGTGAGGCTTTCCACTCTTGTCTTCACCTGGCTGGGGAACCCATGGGGATCACCTAAATTAGGTGACTACACATTAATCGCATTAATACTCAGATAGGATTAATCAATTAAGAGCTCATGACTACTACAAAGAAGGCAGGATGATCTTTTACTCCTTCTCTTTTTTTAAATCCAAAGCACACTCAAGTATTCTGACTATGCAGAGCATATCTAAATCCTGCGAAACTTCACCCTCGAACACAAAATACGACAATTCCGACTGCACCACACGGACACAGTCCCCGTTGGTAGGTCACATTGCATTCAAATTCTCCATAAAACAGGGAAACCGGACTCTGATGCGTGTGATTTAGGGTATGAGCTTATCATTGCCTTGATTTCTCCTGACTGGAGATGCAAGTAAGGAAACTTAACTAGAAGTTAATATGGCTGCTTGAAAGAATGTTAAGTTATGGGTAATGATGATTCGGTCAACATCGCATATCAACTGTATCCTAAATCATTCCATCAAAAAAATAAGATATTGAAAAGTATCTGAGAATATCAGAGAAAGAGAGCAACACTGCATCCTTAGAACTAAACTTATACAACTCTAATTTGCTATCTTTTCTTTTCCCTGGGTCTTGGGTGTTATTTCTGCAGCAACCCACCATTGCAGGAGATACCGAAATGCAGCTGCCTGCGCCGCTGAGCATCCAGGAGCGGCAACCAAAGGGAGAACAAAAAAAGTTTAAAGTCTGGAAGTTTGATTTAAGTAGTCAGCCTTCAACAAGGATGACTCCAATCTATGTCCCTGTCTGCAGGAGATAAGGATCAACATGGCCTTGGCATTAAAACCGTGTATCGAGATCCAAGTAATTACTTATGAAGGGCAGTGGAAGCCAGGTCCAAACAGCTCCAGATTGTCCAGCGAGTTACAGAGTTACGTACACAATTATTTCAACTATTTTATATATGTATGCATATTTACGTACAAAATACAAGTGCATCATCAGTCTTCAGTTTGTATTATGTAAACAAGAGATAATATAATTCCAATTTCATAGATGAGGAACTGAGTATCTAAGAGTTTAAAAAATTGAAAGGCAGCAAAGCCACAGAAACTGGCATCCTACTGGCTTATAAAATGTGGCAGCTTCTAACTGAGAAGAGTTCGTCGGGCTTTTTAGGCACTTTTGGAAGCTCTACAGTGACCGACTGGCTCACTCAAGGTCACAGGAGAAATCCAAGGTAGGCAGGGGTTCAAACCAGGCTTTCCCAAACTCTTCTCTAAATATACCAAGTGTTTCTTTCCCTCCTATAAAAACTGAGTGGTAGTTTCTTTTGGGGTACCCAAAAAGTGGAACACAGTTCAGGGACAGCCCAGGAGGGAAGGTAAGGTAAGGCTGGGTTCATGCCGAGTTCTCTGGTTTTGAGCAGAAAGGAAAAAAATCCTTGTAAGGGAATGAGGTTGAAGCACAATTCAAGGCTGTGGGCTCTACTGAAGAGGGATTGAAAATGTACTCCTGGAAAAGAAAACTTGGGGACCACCATTACCAGATACCCTAAGAAGAAAACAACAAAGGAAGAGTTTAAACAGACACTTTTATGTTTGATATTCATTGGACAAGTGTCAAAAAAAATATCTACTTAACATGCTTTTATGCTGTCCTCTTAGTGTGTGTCTCATTGCTTTTGGATTGAGGAGTGACTCATCCTGCCTTGTGCCAGATTCATCCCAAACTCCAAGCCAAACAAAGCATTTGGCCTTATTTCAGGAGAGCCAAACTGCGATCGCTTTTTTAGCCTATGCATTTCAGGGCGAGACAATTATTTCTGCAACTTGTACTTAGCATTCAATTATCCTACTGGTGAATGCATCTTGACATTCTTGCTGTGAAGTCCTCTAGGTTTTAGATAGCCCTTGGAGATCCATGAAGACTGAAAGGGGCAGTCCCTGCAATTCTCTCTCTGCAGCCCTTTTGGGGGGAGGAGGATAATTTAATTGACCTCAAATAGTAGCACAGCTCTGGAGGGAATCTCTGTACTGGGTCAACTGATAATCAAGTCAAAAAAAAAAAAAAAGAAAAACCAACAAGACACAGATTTTGTAGTTGACTGTAAAAGCAATAGTATCTATATAGATAGATAGAAGCATAGAATTGTTTGGGTTGGAAAAGACCTCTAAGCTCCCCTAGCCCAACCGTTCCCCTACCCCTGCCATCCCACCCCCAAACCCTGTCCCCAAGCACCTCGGCTGCCCGGCTTTTAAATCCCTCCAGGGATGGGGACTTGACCCCTTCCCTGGGCAGCTCCTTCCAGGGCTTGACAGCCCTTTCGGGGAAGGAATTGTTCCCAATGTCCAACCTTAACCTGCCCTGGCACAACTTGAAGCCATTTCCTCTCATCCCATCACCCGTTATATATAGATAGATAGATAGATAGATAGATAAATAGATATATAAGAGAATTTAGGGGAGAGCTTGAACACTTAAGCTGTGTTGCAACCCTGATGCTACTTAGCCACAGAAGCGCCCCAGTTCCCCAGGCATCCTCACCTTTTGAGGTTTTAATCCCAATTAGTTTACTGTTAGGTCAGCTTCCTCATATAACACCAGGAGAGCCACCATGTCTCCTCTTAACCCACATGGAGGGGAAGGTCAGAAGCCATCTATTCCTCCACCCACCCTACCCTCACGAGGACGCGGTCACACAAGTGCTGCTGAACTCGCCGTCGATGAGAGAGAAACCATAACTCACGAACAGACAATTCAGAACATCCTACATAAGAAGAAAATTTCCCCTTTTCTGGTACGGGAGCACATCGAGATCTCCTCCAGCACAGCAATTCTCTCCCCGTGTGTAGAGTCCATTACAAATATTAAAGCATCGGTTCTTGGCAGTGATCTAATTCCGCCAAGAAAGGCTGGCTGAAGGAAGATGGAGCCAGGATCTGCCCTTTGATGCCTCTTACCTATCACAGGAAATAAATGAACTTATTTTTCAGAAAAACGACTTTTCCCTAACCTGCATTACTGATGTCGGCTCAGATTATCAAAACCGCAAGAATTTTAAAATCTAATTTACTTGTCACCTTTCATGCGGCTCGCTTGCCGGCTTCGCTCTGCATAACGCATGGAAACAATCTATTTTTTCCCATCCACGTGTATTTATGCTGTAGGGGAATTTTCATCAAGGATTCAATGCCTTCATGGTCAGTTCTGCTTAGTCTTCGCAGATCTTTCCATCTGATTCGAAGCACTAGCAGAAAGCTGTTGGGCCTGAGCATCCCCCAACACGCAGGATACGTTCAGAACAACAAAAATTTCCATTTTAACCGAATCATTCGAGTACAACCCTTGAGATTGCTTTTCTCTTCATTATACGGCTTTTTCAGCATTGCAGAGTTCATGAGAACCAAATTTGTCATTCTTCAAGATCACGGCTTGAAATGATGACCCTCCTAGAGCCACCGGCAAAACACAAGTCTCCGGAGCTCCCCGCCTGTACCTCTCCACGGCAATGCAGTCAGTGCGTTGGGTTTAGTTCCAATCTCAATTTCTACAAGATACAGCCACAGTTTTCAGCTTAAGACTATTTATCGATTTCTCAATGAGAAGGGGAAAAAGCACAGGAGATATTCAAAGCAACGAAACCGCTCGTATTTATTAACGAGCCTATGTGATATACTCAGTAACTCCCTGCCATTCACAGTGGCACAATACACCTGCGTGGGGGAAAAGAAATACTACCCTAAATTTTTATCATCCGCCACCAAGCCCACCTACCGCTTGGCCCCTGTTAATACACAAATCAGAGGGTGTAAATCTCTTCATCTTCCCATCGGCTGCTCTTGCCAGCGCTCATGGCTTGCAGCCAGCCAGCAGCACAGGCTTCCCGCCAGTCGCCAATGAAATCATCAAATCTGCTCCTCAAACAGGAAATAAACAACAAGAAAATAGGCTTTTTTTTTTTTTTTTTACTGCTGAAGGACCTAGAAAGGGCCGTATTTCAAAATCCCTAATTAAAACAATAAAAAATGCAGGCGCTCTCATTTGTGCGCCGTGCACTGGGAGTTCATTGGTGCTAACATCGTTTAGTCCAGTATATTTAAAGCCCTGCACTTGGAGCAATGACTTCGCTTTTATAAAGCGCCGCAGTATAAAGATGCCCCGAGCGGACCAGCAATCTCTTAACCTAACAGTCTACAAATGTAATATCCTATTTCTGTGACTTGCCTCATTTAAAGTACTTCAGGACCACCTTGAAAAGACCTTCAGAGTAAGGAGGTGTAACTCGAGCCACACCTTCCAATAAACCAAGAGTCTTCAAGCAGGAACAGAGGTATCCCCAGCTCTGGAGGAAGGAAGACCAACGAGCAGGGATTGCTCCTGGGCCGCCGCCGCCAGCACCGAGCTGAGCAGTACCACGGAACAACAGCAGCCAGAGCTGAAACCCTGTCAAAATGACGCCAAATGCACTGGGAAGCCATTGCCCAAGCGACACTTGCACGGCACGACATGGCTAGTTACTCCGGCAGATGCGGTAAGGGTCACTGCGGTCTGTAAGGCTACCGCAAACCTCTCGTATCGTGCAAACCCTATCCATTGCAGCTTCTGAATCTGGCTGTCATCTTTGAGCCTCATCTTTCAGAAATCCGAAATGTCTAGCGTGGCATGAACTGGGGTTTATTCTCCAACAAAGGCAGTCGGTGTTTCTGATGTGACAGACCAGTTCTGACAAACTGAAGGTCAATCTGTTCAGAGGAAGGAGCGGCAGGACTCTGCTGCCATGAAGAACAGATTCTACCTAGGCAGCAGAGACCACGTTTTTGTTATGTTCCCTTCCTCTCCCCTAATCCAGTTCATGGACTATCCTTCCACATTGTTTTGAAGAGCCAAAACATATATAAATTGCTACTAAAGGAACTCACAGCCAAAAGGTGTCTTTTTGCTGCTCCCTCCTCCCCTATCCATAGAAGATCAAATCAAGTTCAAGGCTTCAGCCCTCTAGTTTGAAGGAAGTTAATGGCACGGGGTCATGATATCTATTTAAAGAAAAGATCAATTCAAAACTCTCAGTTGTCAAATACCACTCATCTTCAGCAGACATTCATCTCACTTGTGCTGGAGCCCAGACTTTCTCAAGGACTGGGACAGACCGTGGAGCAAACCCTTTGCAAGAAGAGAGATTCATCAGAGATGTCAAAAGCTTGAGATGCACAAGGGGAAATTTATTTTAACTCATTGAGTGCAAGCATAGGGCATCTCGCACACACAGGGTGTGACATATAAGCATGCAAGGTATATGTGGCTCTTAAGTGCCTGAATGCAGAGAAAGAGGCCAGAGAGCCCAAGCACTGGGGTTCCTTGGGAGAAGATGGTGGGGGTCGGTCTCTTCTCCCAGGTAATGGGTAATAGGACAAGGGGACAGGGCCTCAAGTTGCACCAGGGCAGGTTAAGGTTGGACATTGGTAAAAATTTCTTCCCCGAAAGGGCTGTCAGGCACTGGAAGGGGTCGAGTCCCCACCCCTGGGGGTTTTTAAAAGCCGGGCAGCCAAGGTGCTGAGGGGCCAGGGTTTAGTGGTGGGATGGCAGGGTTAGGGAAATGGTTGGGCTTGATGATCTGAAAGGGCTTTTCCAACCTAAACGATTCTGTGATTCTAAGATGCAGAGAGGATTGTGCCAAGTGGTGATAAACAAATGGAGGAGACAGGGAACACGGGAGCAGAAGACACAAATGCAGCACCTGAGAAGTTCTGGCTGCTGTCCATTATACTTACTTGCAGCTATTTTATGCTTTTAGGGTTTGTTTCAGTGGGCATCCATTTTCACAGCTCTTGCCTGGTGCAAATCTTTGAAAGCTATTTATTCTGCTAAAGCTAACTGCGGTTCCCCAGGGGCAGGACACGCCGCCAGTGATTAAAGGGACGCTACAGGTCAGGGAACCCTGTTTGGACAAACTTTCAAGAGTATCAATATCAAGCTTTTGACTCCACGAGCATGGGCTGGAAATACGTTACATCATTAATAAAGATGAGACCAACAGGATGGTTAGACATTGGATGCAAACCCACGGGACGTGAAGCAGCTCAGTCCTTGATAGCTTTAACCATGCCAAAGGAGGCATTCATTCTCTCAAGCGCTGCAACATACTTCAAAAGATGAGGAGGAAATAAAAAAAAAAAACCAACCCTAAAAGCTTTTCTTTTCTCTAGACCATTACCTGACACGCTGCATGAAAGCACACTTCAGTTCTCTCGTCTCATTCCAGCCACTGGGAAGGTTCAAAGCATATCCACCAACGTTATTTATCACACCCTTTTCCTGGTGGGTTTGTCACAGCATGATCTGAGCACCGCAGACGTGACTGTATTCATCCCTACAGCATCCTTGGAAGGCAGGAACTCCCCTCAGCCCACGGTCACCCATGGTTGACCATGGTCCAACGGGGACCAACAATGCACTTGGAGACAGCACACCTCAACCACGCACCCACGGGACAGCTCGTCACCTCAAACACTCAACTCCTTCCTTCTTACATCCTCTTCATGTGAGGATATAAAGCCACAAAGATATTTTACCTGACAGCAAAAAAAAAACTAGAGGAAGGTGGAGAGAGAACAAATTAATTGGAAAAGCAATTCTGACAGATTACACGCGATACTGTGGTGCCCATCCGGAAACTCAAAGTCATGCAGCAAACCACATTGTCAGAAATAATATAGGACTTAAATGAGACATTAAATGGGATGTTAAATTATTTTTCTCAGTTGGCTAACACTTTTGAACCTACTTTCACATTTTTTAGATCTTTCTTTTTGGCTGTATCCTTTCCCTTATTGCGTAAAAGCCTGTGTTTTCTGCTGGTCATAAGGATCACAAAGCTAAGTGTTAAGGACAACCAGACAATACCCCCCACCCCCTTAGTTACTAAAATTGTGCTCAAAATACAAGAATTTGCCATTTTATTTTTTTTTAATTAAATTGACTTAATTTTTTTTTTAAATTTGTCTTCAAAGACAAATTGCAGCAGCGTATGATCCGTATTAGGGAAGACTTCACACGCTACACAGTGGAACGCATAAGAATCAGGATATAATTGTTTTACCATTACAGGTAGCAGTATTTTTCTAAAATAATCAATTCCTCATAAGCCCACAGTATTTCTTTATTTATGGGAGCTCTATTTAAATGCGCTTTTCCCCACATTACGATTCAGCCTCCACCCTCTTTTCCCCCATCATTTAAACCAGCAAAATTACCATCGCCCCTACCTCCAAGCAATCAGTGGCTTCCTCGGGAAAGCCACTAAAACCAGTTCATAATTTGGGCTTGACAGATTTACTAATGTATCTGTAGGCCAGCAAAGCGTTTGAATCACGTGACCTATTTTTTTATGAGACAAATTTGGTAAAAGCATGTCGAAGTCCAGTCCTGAAATACAGCGCAATAAATGAATTAACCGAGCACAGCGTTCTCTCTATGGCCGTTAAACTGGAAGAAATGCAGGCAGAGGCAAATACCAACTGGAGAAACGCAGACCCAATTGGCATTTTATTGAACATTAGCAGGCAACCCTAAATCACCGGCTATCACGGTGCATAAGTAACCGTTTAGCAGCAGCGGTATTTGCGTTACGGCAATTCCCAGGGGCCCCCCAATGGGTGTTAGGGCTCTGTTGTTCCCGTTATTAAACACAAACACACACGCGACCGGATCAGTGCAGCGCAGGCACGGGGCACTGCAGGTACAAGTGGAAAGAAGAAGCGAAGTGCAAGGAAAGGGATGTGAGAACTGCCGGCTGACGTAGTGCCACGCCGGCAAAACGCTTCTGACCAAATGCCAGAGGGGAGAGAAAACAGCCAGAATCTGTACTCCTCACATAAACACATTATTTGCTCGTATTTTCCCCATTTTATTCTACAACATATACATAAAGCATACGCTAGGCTGCCAGTTCAGGTCATATCTGAACTCAGCTCCATGTCCTAATTTGCTGAACACAGCCCCTAGATCTGGACAATGGTAGCTTCTAGCTCAAACTTCAGCCCTTTGGGAAGGCAGAGAAGAGGAGAGCTCATCTTCTGCAGCGACCTGCTGCTCCCCGTCAGCCACGGGCTGGTACAAACCAGCCTCTTCACCTCCTCCCAGCCTTCCCGATCTGGGCAAGCTCCCTCCTTGCCCCTATCCAGGGCAGGTTAAGGTTGGACATTGGGAAAAATTCCTTCCCCGAAAGGGTTGTCAAGCCCTGGAAGGGGCTGCCCAGGGAAGGGGTCAAGTCCCCATCCCTGGAGGGATTTAACAGCCGGGCAGCCGAGGTGCTGAGGGCCAGGGTTTAGTGGTGGGATGGCAGGGGTAGGGGAACGGTTGGGCTGGGGGATCTGAAAGGGCTTTTCCAACCTAAATGATTCTATGATTCTATCCATGCAAAGACAAACTCTTCTGTCTAAAGCACACCGATTTAAGTTGGCTCGTTTGATTGCAGCAGAAGGGCAAATGGTTCACACAACCAGGTGCAGGTGCAACACTGCACAGAAACTGGTCCTCTCTGTTTTCCAGCTCACATCTGCCATTACTTGCTGAAGCAGGTCTGTCTGGCATGGACAAAACCAGAGGGGCAAGTCAAAGCCCTGCAGATTCATTGCCTTGAGGACAAGCATTAGCAATAGCCAGGGAAAAAAAATTTGGAAAGAGGGAAAAAAAAGTATTGAAATTAAACCAGGAGAAACCATCTAACACCAATCCATCGACTGCAGAATAATCCGGTCCCCAATGCCTTCCCTGGCTTTCATGCGTGCTTTATCTTCCATTGGCACGTGTCCTCGAGCAGAGCATCCCCTCCCTCCCCCTTCCACAGGGACCACGTAAGGACTAACAAGGTTACCCCAGGCTTTACGACGTATGCCATTTCAGTTCACAAAACCATTTAGCCAAGAGGAGCGACCGAGGTACCCGTTCCCAACCGCACGCGCTGCCGCAAAGCCGGCGAGGCAGAGGAGGAGAAGGGTGGGATCCAGCCGGCAAGAGGTACCTGCTGCATGGTGTCCTGGCCTTGGCCGACCTCCACCTCAGGAGATCAAACGCTGTCCTGGCACCCAGGAAAATCCACTGGCTACTCTTGAAACTCTTGTACACAAGGAGTCAAACCCTGCTTTATTTATGTACATGATCTCAGTGACTTAAGTGCTACTGACTTTAATGGGACGCTCCTTTCTATCACGGGCCACTTTCTTGCCCATAGCACCAACAAATCTCTGCTGATAAAATGGTCTGTTCTGACAGGGCTTAGGCTCTTCCCCCCAAGAAAATGATAACAATGATAACAGTAATAACATCACTGGAAACCACAGTCCATTAAAATGCAGCAACCTGCTAGCTCCGTTCTGGTTGAATACTACGACATTGTCATGCTTTACCGCAAATCTAAGATAAATCAGCAGTAGCCTTCAGCACCAATAAGAAACTCGAATATTTTATAGCTCAGCATCTCTGACTTCCAAGTTTGCTTTTTATCAGTAGCACAGGATAGGTTACATCGAACCAAATTGCCCCAGCGAATGCCGCAGTGTTCTGTTTTCTACGTGGTTATCCTCGTTTCCCCTCCTTCCTTAGGACCACGTGCAGAACACTATATGCTCCACGCTCACATTTCTCTGCTCCGTATGTCAGGGTCACACAAGGATATATTGTGGTGGTACCAGAGGCACTTAGCGCACAATAAAGTTGCCCCCAAGTGCAACTCGGGTGGCCTTGTCAAGTCAGGGGAGAAAAATCATCTTTGTCCTTCCTTCCCCAAGTAGGAAGGCCAGCATTTTGGAAGGAGCTGTTCAAAATCAGTCTTTAACATCAAAAAGGATGTTAAGTGCAAATAAATCAAATCAGAGAGAGAAAACAGGATGAGAGTAGTTAAAAGGCACAGTGGCACCTTTTTAGCTTTTGCAGGTAATATACGGTGCATTTGCACATGGCTATTTATCCACTGATCTCAAAATAATTTATAAAGTGTTAATTGACTCGTGAAGCTTCGCAGTTTTCCCCTGGAAGAAAAAACTAAAAAACATCATTTATATTACACAAGAGCTGCTTGGGAATTTTTCAGCGTGATGGTTTCTCATCGTGTTTTTTCGCTTGGTCCATGGCGATTCTGGCAGGGCACAGACCCGGCGGGTGCTGAGCTCCAGTCGGTGCTGAGCTCCCATTGGGCTCTCCTGCCCACCAGCTCACAGGCAGCTCTGGAGCTGCACGGCCGACACTACCTGAGCCCTGGCACGCAATTTATTCCAAGACCCATGCATCCCCAGGACTCCTATCACAACGTGGCAAGACTACAAGACTCCAACCACCTCTTCATGGACATAGGCAAGAGGGAGGTGGACGCCCAGCACCGCATCTCTGGCACATACCAGGGTGTTTTGTGGGCAGGAAAAGCAGCGCTGCCCGCTGGGACCGGTGTTTTGCAGCCCTCCTGATACTTCATAGCTTCTCTTTTTGGTTTGGGAGGTGACTTCAGGGAAGTCGCTTCTCCATGCTTTGTTCTCTCCCTCTGCACAACTGGGAGCAAGGAACGGGACCTTGCTGATAAAATGTTGCGCCATCTCCTGATGTGAGGCATTACCCTAAAATTCAGGCGATCTTACCTCTATCCTGCAACCGAAGCAAGGAAGAAAAAAAAAAGATTTTCCATTTAAGATGCTTAACTCACGGGGTTGCTACCTCCCAGTCCCCGCTGAACACTGGCACCTATTGCGTGACAATTTACTCGCCATTAAAAGCCAGAAACACGCTGATAAGAGTCCTGCTGTTCACTGGCACCTGCCAGAACGCTGAAGTCTCCAAGTTCCAGAAAAGCCATAGCGATGGGCACAGGGAAGAGGGAAGTCTGCTTCCAATTTGCTCTTGGCACGAATCCCACCCCAGCCGGCAGCGAGAGGCAACTCACCCGACCTGAGCGAACAGTGTGCGCTCACCAAAGCCCTACGCCCAGCCCACGCGTAGGAATGAGCTCTCACCAATGTGTCAAATCTGTTTTTTCCAATAGCAGAGGTTGAGAATATCGCTCCCAAATCAACCACGTTGCTGCTTTACCTGCCCTGCCTCTCTCGTAATCAGCCTCAGATCTGCATTTGTGCTCTCCATGTTTTCTCTTCCTCATGGAGGCAACCATGCTGGAACCAACCACTTTGTAAACTTCTTTTAAAACCCTCCCTTGCTCCAGAATACAAATCCCTGTTGGAAACAAGCACCTCTGCCTCTCTCCTGTCTGAAACAAGATTTTAACATTTCCCAACTTCATCCCATTGCAAAACCAAAGAGCTTCTGCCAGCCCATGCTAATGCAGTGACTTTCACCCTCTTTAAGCAATTTGGAAATTCATTATACAAAATTTTTTACTGACAAATAATACAATATCCCAGGATTTTCCAGCATGCATGACCACATTATCAGGAGACATATATTTTTCAGCAGTACCAAAGAAATCCAAAGCAAATGCACATACCTATTCCCCTCCATCTGAGTTTACCCTTTAGCATCTGCAGGGAACGGATTTTGCTTGACATTTTCAAGTATATTTTGCAGTAACCTGCCTCAATCTTCATCTTAAAAACCAGAAAGAATACGCAAAAGCATCATTCTGTGGCTTTGGACCACATGATGGATAAACATAATTGTATACCCCAACTTCCAAAAGTACCTTTTTAAAATTGGAAATGCTCTTTTACTATGAATATGCAACATAGCCACAGGTTTGAGTTAAGAAAGAAGAGAAATATGATTATGCTGTTGTAATGCCAGTTCAAATCTATGTGTTAATGGTAGGGCTGGCAGATACAGGTTCAGAAAATAGGTGGTTATAAGTACTGAAAAAAAGAGCCACAAGACCTTGCTCCATAACTTCAGCAATCCATAACCCAGATTAACCATCTCTTACCCACCCACCTTTCCCTTTCTACCAACTCCTTCCCCATCGCTAAGCCCAAAGTCACGTGCGTAAACCCTCTTTTGCCTTTTTACCATAGCAGAGGTCCTTCTTGCAGCTCCTTTATCCATCAAAACATCCTCCTCCTGGCATTTGAACCCATTCTTCTAGCTGGAAAAAATTCTATTTAATCTTGCAAACTGATTCTCTAGCTTTTAATTTTGAAATCATTACATGGGGGAGAGGGGATCAGAGTGTTCCTAAAACCACTGGCTCCATCAAGAAGTTTATTAATACAGCCCCACTAGTGTTGTGCTACACACAAGTGAGCCTTTAGTAGCTCAAGGTCTCTGCCATGAGTCCTTACAATGCTGTCTCAAACTATCAGGAAACACTAAAAAGAAGAGAAGCGAAAGCTCACCAAGTTATTACTGTACTTAACAGTAAAGGAGAAGCAAAGAACAAAACCAGGAACATAAAATACCTCTGTTGCCCTGATGTAAAGGGCTGGAATCCTCTAGAAGATGATAAAAAAAGAAAGCTTTAGGATGGTGGCTCTGACAAGGACTGTTATGTTAAGAGTTGCATTCCCTGCAAGTCAAGAACCACAGCCTACAAAATTAAAGACTGATTTACTTAAATATCTTTTTTTTTTTCATTTACCTTTGGAAATTATGCACACCAGGAAGGGCAAGACTACCATAAAAAAAGTCTCTTGGAGTTACAACAAAATACCCACTCCTCCATGTATCGTTGCCCTTCCAACTTTGCTCACCAAGCAACAGTGCTCCTGGTAGTTTCCCCGTGGTTTAATCTTCACAAAAGGAGAAATCTCTACTTGTACATCACCATTTATCTCTACAGCCAAATTAAAAAGTCATAGAAGTGTCACGATCTTTCATGTCACTACCGACCAGTCTGTCAAATTAGGTTTCAATCAGCCAAAACCTTCAAAAGTCACCAGGAGGAAGGAAAAAACAAATGTGGAGTCTTTTCCTCAGGGAAAAAAAAAAAAAAAAGAATCCATGCTATTCAGCATCCACCAAGACAGCACATCTCCACCTCAGAAATGACTCCCCACTGCCTTTCTGTATTTCACCAGAGTACAACAGCGTAACAGGTCACGACACTTTACCACTGAATCAAACTTCAGAAGACTCAGCTAATTCTTCCCTGGAAGACAAAGCTAAAATATCACAGTTTTATTTCTTTCCAATATATTTAATATATCTCACAGTATGTTAAATTATGTACTCCTTTAACCAACGATTTAGTTATGGACAGTCAGTGTTTAGTCCTTTAATGACAAGATTATTACTTTCTTATTGGTACTCATTTGGCTCATTAGAGCCCTGATCACTTTTCTTTATCTTGGAGAGAGCTGGGAACCTTTTTGATGACTTTGCTAGTAAAATTTTGTATTCTAAGCCAAGACTTGCCTACCCCCGAAAACTGTACACACAGCCCCTTCGACACCCACGAAGGGTGCACAGCACCCAGCACCCCCTACCGCAGGTGTTTCCGTAGGGAACCAGGGCATCACGAGGCCAACCGACCGCTAAATTACCAGGCAGCAGGTTACAGAAGGCAGCTTGCAAACAAATCACCTCTCGTCACGCCTAGCGATCGCTCAGGACATCAACCATGCTTCATATTTGTGGCTCCTTAAGAGCACAATGTTTGGTTTTAATTATACGATACATCACGGAAGCATCTAGCAAGAAGAGTTTAACTCCATCCAGCTTCTATCTTCTTAATGCTCCAACCATAGCATCGCCAGGACCTTCACAGAATTCTGCCTTATGGATTTAAATATTTTAAGAGGCAGCAAATCATGTCCTGAAGTCATTGCAGGATTCTATGTCAAGATGATGATGTCTATTATTTCAAAAACAAATACAGAACACCGCAGAGTAATTTGGTTAGTGTAGTTATCGTGACGATATTTTGTAAGAAAAGCCACTAAAACCGGGTTTACAACTCCATCTGTATCAATAACGCATCCGTAGATCATAGAGCTTCTTATTATCACCACAACTTAGCAGTGAGGTTTGGTTTATTTGTTTTGCCCAAGCACTGTTCACATCCCTATGACCCCATCCCAGGAGGGATTTAACAGCCGGGCAACTGAGGTGCTTAGGGCTAGGGTTTAGTGGTGGGATGGCAGGGTTAGGGGAACAGTTGGGCCTGACGATCTTGGAGGTCTTGTCCAACCTAAATGATTCGATGATTTACAGCAGAACACAGATTTCCCCCTCCCCTTTCTCACAAGACCTTGTATTTAAATGAGCATTTCTTCAGAAGAACCCACAGGTAATATATTATACAAATTCTGAAGCAGTTAATATTCTGGGTTTTTAATAAGAGAACAATGCTGCAACTAGTCACAGGGAATAGTTTCCAACGTCCTTACACGTACCAAACATAATTTAATCCCTTATGTAGTCTCGTGGAACTCACTGCAGCGAGGATTAATACTTGACAGAAATAAAGGTGGCAGAATATCTGGAGAAACACAGTAAGTGTTAGCTTTATTGTTCTGGAGACAATTTATTTTCTGTAAGCCAATAAAAACTACCCTTAGCAGTGGAAGTTCAGCACGAGGTGTTCAAACAGACAAGATCTGTACATTTGTTATAAAGTACGACAAGTTATTTTATTCCTCATTGACTACTTGTGGAATGAGGATGTATTTACCTTATGCCCCAGGGGCATTTTTAGCAACTGCTGAGCCAGGAAGGATTAGGGACTGACTACCAAGACACAAACCCATATTTTTGCTACCTTGCCTCCACCCAGAAAGCCTGGGAGATGTTATTCCTTGGGCTTCACAATCCTACCAGAATTACCAAAAACTAGGGCCAAGGCTAATTTTACATAATCACTTTTTTATCCCTTGCCATTATATTTAATTCCCCTCTTCCTAAAACTAAAAAAAAGAGAAATCAAACAACTTATTCATTAACATTAATGACTCTTCCAAGCTAATTAAGATGAAACTCCCCCTTGTCATCCCCCAAGCGATCAAACCACCAGGTTTTTTTCAAGCAAATCTGTGCTGAAGGCAAAAATAAAAGCCAACTCAAGTTTAATAAAAAAAGGAGGGTCCAAGGTAGGAATTTAAAGCACCCAAAATGGTTCAAATATTTAAGTATGAACAAACAACCTGGGCAGGGACTTAGAAGTCAAGGAAAGAGGCAAGTGAACAAAAATTTGAGTTAAAACAGTCATCATTGTAGGTGTACAAGAAAAACCTTTAATTTTCATAAGCGTCATTATAATGCTGGGGGTACATGGCATCCATGACTGGATGCTCAGCCACAAACGAGAAAGGGATTTTGTATAAGTGTCCATCATCATCAGAAATATTTTATTATTTTGTTTAAATTAAAAATATCAGCCCCTACTGTCTTTAGTGCAGCTTTTAGGAGTCAGGAATTTCAGCTGGATTATAATTGTTTATTCAACCCAACCAGAGCGCCGAGGCCAGAGAAGGTCCCAGCACCATGAGCGTGCAGAAGCATTGCTGGGGCCACCAAGCACAACGTCTGCTCCACTGCTGGAGGTGACCCTGGCAGCAGGGGTGCCACATCTTGAATCTTGAAGGGCACACCTCAAGTCTTGGTCTTTGCTCAGCACCATCCCTCTGCAAACCCAAAAATCTCAGAAAGGGACTTTCCCACCCCCTGGTTTTCATTTCATGCAGTCCCCTCCCATTGACAGCCACGCTCCTTCTTCAAAAATATTATTTACTGTTTCTACTTCACCGTCTCTGACAATACCAACAAATGTATTTACTTCCCAAACCAAACACAGATGTCATGTTAGAAAGGCAGCGTGTGAACAAAGTTACTGTGGAAACAGAGATATTAATCACTGCAAGTAGTTTGGAAATAGAAAAATAAGCGGCTCATTCTCATCCATGTCATTTTACCTAGAACTAAAAAAAAAAGGTATAGTCGTTCTTTCTGACAATTTTAAAGACATCAACGTTTTTGTCTTTTTTTTTTTTGTAATTTTACACTGTATACTCACTTGATACTAAACCACCATCCTACCAACCCTCTCCATTCAAGTCCGACAGCGTTAATATCATCTCTAAACAGTTTTTCACCTGTATTTATTAAATGGGTATTTTCAGGCCTTCATAGCTATTCTAGAAAATTTCAGAGCTCTGAATGCTGAAAGCACTGAGCTCATCTCTGCTCAGCGATAATCTGGGGACTCCTGGAGGCTGTAGAAACAAGTGAAGAAGTCATGAGAAGCATTTTCATAAGCTGCAGGATAAAAAAAGTGGGAAGAATTTAAACTGGAGAGATAGGACCAAGAACTAGAAGTTAAAT
This sequence comes from Butorides virescens, assembly GCA_017310255.1. Lineage (NCBI taxonomy): Eukaryota > Metazoa > Chordata > Aves > Pelecaniformes > Ardeidae > Butorides > Butorides virescens. Next base: position 58,133 of record JADKXX010010282.1, on the reverse strand, counting down.
TGGGCCTTCTACGGAAAGCCATTCAATAAGAGTCTAGCACAGAATACGTAACTGGAGTAGGGCCCAGGGTTTACTCCACCTCATAATTTTAATATGAGGTATCAAGTCCTAATTTTATGAAGATGTGAACTTGTACTGAACTTCAGCTATCAAACATCAAAAGGTACCCAAGGGATTAAAGCTGGTTCAACACGAGGGTCCTTGGTTGTTTCCTGGCATACAGTAGTGTATGCACGTATCCATACCCTTCCTGCTCAGCGCCAAAATCATCTGTTTACTCTCAGCAAGTGATAATTTATTGCCCATGCATTAGGCAAAATAAAATAGTATATTACTGAAGTCATCCTAATGAAATGACTCCTCTCTAAATACCTTTACTGAAAAAAGATTCCTGAAAGCCTACTGATGCAGTCTTAACATCATCATTTGACTGAATAACCAGTTAAAATATTATTACGAATATAATAATTTCAAAACAGATTTTAAAGACTATTTATGTTCAGGAATGATAGAAGTGACACATGCCTAGATTAATTAACTTTCCTCCCTAACAACTGGGAGTACCCTCAAGATTTTGCAAAGAAACATGGCTGCACTTCTGCAGAAAATACAACCTAAAACCCTTCCCTGGTGAACAATCTCAGAGGTGCCTTCTCATAATTTAAGTTTAAACACAGAAACAAATCCTAGGCACAACATTAATACTCAGTAACTTTTAACACAAGCAGCTAAATAAAATAAAAATGTGACAAGAGCATCCCAAACCAGACCTGGCAGAGCCCCATGGGATCCAGTAACGATGGAGGCAAGTGGTTGGGACCAGGAGTGGAGTACCTGGACTTCAAAAGCACAGAGAAATTAGGCATAGCTAAGCACATAGCTCTATGAGCACCAAACTGCCAGCACCTTGCAAAGCAGGGCAGGGCTACCAGGCACTGGGTCCATCAGTTGGTTGACTTCAAGCCAGACTCCGTCAGCAGGACTACAACACAGTTTGTATCCATCAAAAGATACTTCCGTGAATTCAAGTAGGAAACAGTACTCCTCCACCCCCAAACCACCATTTGAATGTTGCGTTTGATTTCGTTTCGCTTGAATACTGGAGTTCCCAAAGGTTCCCTTCCAACTGGTACCACCACCGAGGTGGCAGGGACCAACGTGAGAATCGTTTAGGTTGGGAAAGACCTTTCAGATCATTAAGTCCAACCGTTAACCTAACACTGTCATCCCACCACTAAACCATGCCCGCTCGCCTGCTTCGGGGATTAAATGTGGGGGATCCCCACGCCCGTATGCAATTGTGAAATGAAAATATCGTGCTTTAGAAAACGGAAGGAAAGAAAGGAAGGGAGCAAGAAGGCATTGAAAGGAACAGAGAGGACCTTCCATTGCCTAATCAAGGTATAACAGCACCATTTATGAGCCAACGCACAAAAAGCATTATACTATATTACCTGTAATGCTTTGGGTGATTTAAATGTCAGTCACCGTATTCAACTCATTTATATTTAACTGTATTATTTTGTTCAATCATTAGAAAAATGTTTGCATGAGCTGCTTTATGCTTGTGGTTACCAGATTTAATAACTGTATCTCAGACGGCATCAGGGAACGGCTGCACAATTTCTCTCAGGGGTAAGGAGAAGAAAGGCGGTATCAGACTACTTAGTAAAGCGCATAGAAGAAACAAGACAGGCAAAAACCTGTAGTGATATTTTAAAGTTTAAACAGCAGGTGCATATTTAGCCCCAAGTGTCATAGCGTGGGTACAAAAGACTCTTGCACAGTAAGGGTGCACGCTGAAGGACAAAGAAAAAAAATCTGTAAATGGGCTTCTACACCACAGGACTGCTAAAAGTATTAAGCTCACCAGAATACAACTTAAGAATGAGACACTAAAAATACCAACTCTCTCACTGCGATTGGGAAAGTGAGGTAAGATACTTTAGCCCCTTCAAGCTACTGAGTCAATATTTTTTCCTTGTCTAAAAAAAAAAAAAAAAAATTGAGAAAAGCAGCTTACAACCCAGACCACAAATGCACAGTTATTTGATAAGTTAAGCTGGAACCAGCCGATAAATCAAACAAGTAGAATTTGCAATTATTTATTCATTTAACTTCCCCACAATTTTACTTTTGGTCACAACAACCCCAGGCAACGCTCCAGGCGTGGGGCAGAGGGGCTGGAAAGCTGCCCGGCGGAAAAGGGCCTGGGGGTGCTGGTCGCCAGGGGGCTGAATAGGAGCCAGCAGGGTGCCCAGGTGGCCAAGAGGGCCAGCGGCATCCTGGCTTGTATCAGGAGTGGTGTGGCCAGCAGGAGCAGGGCAGGGACCGTGCCCCTGTGCTGGGCACTGGGGGGGCCGCCCCTCGAATGCTGGGGTCAGGGTTGGGCCCCTCCCTCCCCGAAGGCCCTGGGGGGGCTGGAGCGTGTCCAGAGAAGGGCAGCGGAGCTGGGGAGGGGTCTGGAGCCCCAGGCTGCTGGGGAGCGTCTGGGGGAGCTGGGGGGGTTCAGCCTGGAGCAGAGGAGGCTGAGGGGAGCCCTCATCGTTGCCTACAACTGCCTGAGAGGAGGGGGGAGCCGGGGGGGTCGGGCTCTGCTCCCAGGGCAGGGGCGATGGGACGAGGGGCAACGGCCTCAAGTTGTGCCAGGGCAGGGTGAGGTTGGGCCTGGGGAACAATTCCTTCCCCAAAGGGCTGTCAGGGGCTGGAAGGGGCTGCCCAGGGCAGGGGTCGAGTCCCCACCCCTGGGGGGATTTAACAGCCGGGCAGGGGCGGTGCTGAGGGCCAGGGTTTGGGGGTGGGATGGCAGGGGTAGGGGAACGGTTGGGCCTGGTAATCTGAAAGGGCTTTTCCAACCTAAACAATTCTGTGATTCTACCCATGCAAAGACAAAGTCATCTGTCTAAAGCACACCTATTTAAGTTGGATCGTTTGATTGACTTTCTGTTCAGAGAGCTTGAAACCAAAGCAGCAGCAGCATCATCCTTCCCACCCTCCACTCTACAACTCTCACGGCATTACCAAGTGGCAAACCTTGTAAATTAAAAGACAAATCTAAGGCGCAGATTAAAAATTCTAATATTTATATTGATTCAGACACAAAGCCCTGTTTGGGGGGGAATAATGCTGTGCTGGATACCACACAAGCAGAAATGAAGAAACAGATTCCACTGCTATGCTGGGTGCATTTGAGAATCACATTAGTCAAATAAAAACCTCAAAAATTAATGCAGAATCAAGCTTCAAAGCAACCAGCAGCACTCAAAAGTCACCGGGTATAAAAAGTGTTTGTATGCCCCCATACATCCCCTTTGGTTTTGCCAGAATGATATATATTACACCAGCTATGTAGGGCTGCTCCCCATCATAGCTTCATAAATAAATTGATTTCTTATAGCTTCAATGAATCACGAAGAGGGAATCTGGAGGATGAGAGTACGGGTTCCTAAAACTATTCTTTTAATCTAAGAGTTATGAAAAAATATAGTAGAGATATTAAAAGTAGCCAAAAGCTAAATCTCACAATCTAGTGAAAAAAAAAAACAACAGGGGGAACCAGCAGGGAACCCAAGAAGAAGAAGGGAAGATTTGCTCTACTGACCTGAAGAACGGAGAAAAAGGTTGTTGAATCTGGGGGGACCTACAGTGAATGTGGTCACAGAATTGACAGCAGGAGAGGAGGGGAACTTGGACGGAGATAGCAGCTCTAAGGAGTTTAAGAGCTAAATGGAAGGGTGATGAGTTTGGGAGGAAAACGGAGCAGGATCTGGATCTATGGAACAGAAGCTGGGTGAAAGATGGTCCTTTGGTGCCGTTTACAGCGACAGAGCTGGTCAGTCAGGGAATGGGCCAATACATCAAATAACAACAACAGGCTCTTCAGAATAATTCAACATTAATCCAGCAGGTAAACCCGATCTTTCCTACTCACCGTTGCCTCTCATAGATTGGTATCTCTACCACATCACCACAGTCCACAGGTTAACTATTTTATTTAACAAACCTACTGGTTAACTATTTTATTTGGCCATCTGGCCCTATCCCCAATCTCTGATCCAATGCTATTGCGTGGTTAACAACTGATTTCTAGGTTCTCACCATCGAGTGTGGTGGAAGACGACGACAAAGCTCAGTCCCCTGCGGAGGTGGATGGCTCCGCACGGGGCCGTCGGCACTGCCGTGGACAGGACGCAGACACAGCAAATGCTTCAGTTTTTACAGTTTCAGTTTACGAACAAGCTTCAAATTAGAAGTAATTCACACTAGAAAGACTTCCTTCTACACTGCGCTAAAAAAAAAAAAAATGTTTCTCAGCTTAATCACCTGTATTTTGAAAGTTTTAATTGCATGGTTGGATTTTCTCAGCAGATGGCACGTATTCAACACTTAAGGCTTTTTTAAAGCGTATATTTGTGTGACAACACAATTTATTGCTTATTTTCTTAGAAAATATTTATTTATTTCCTATGGCATCCAAGCATTTCAGTCAAAACTTTACTGGAAGTGACACTTCTAAAACATGGAGTGTTGATAACACCTTCCAGTCACCTACTCAAATACAAAGAACCTGTAGCAGACGACTAAAATTCATCAGATGGTTATAAGCATCTGGTTAATCTGCAAGACTCCAAGAGTCTAAGAGCTCATTAACTGTTCATTAAAGATGTTAACCATTCATTAACCCTTTGTGAAGTAGGTACGCACAGAAATATTCGTATTGCGCATCACCAGCTTCGCAAGGAGCTTGCTTCTAGCGTGGAATAGCCACCAGCTCCCTGCGCTTGACGGTTTCCAGCAATGCCATTGAGCAACGAAATCAAGCTTCATTGCCCATCTGCTCTGCCATGGTGTGTTCAAAGTAGCTGTGTTTTACCTGATTTGATGTCAGCCTTACCACCAGCTGACAATAATTTTGGATTTTTTCAGCTCTTAAGCAAGGCAGAGCTAAGTTCCCAGCTAACAAGGATCTCACCTCTCTGGAACTTCTGTGTGCATAGAATCACAGAATCATTTAGGTTGGAAAAGACCTTTAAGACCAAGTCCAACTGTTACCCTAACCCTGCATCCTGGCAACCCAGTCATGAAGAGATGCCCAAAGAGAAATGGAAAAAAAAAGAATAAAAGGGATTAAAACATCCCAATGGCCAACTCACAGTTGGGGGGTTCTCTCACCAGCTTACTGGGAATACACTTGCCATCTTTCCATTAAACTTTACCATTAACATCCCACCTTCTGGCTCCATGCATTTGCTCCCAGCTGGTCTCACCAGCACTTACACTGTGTTACAACATGTCTCTACAACCCCAGCAGCATTTCAAAGGTTACAGGGGTGAACAATTTCTTCCAACGTATTAAACACACACACACAAAAAAAAAAAAAAAAAAAAAAGAGACACACGACTTCTTTCCAGCACCCTGCCTGCTTGCCTTTGCATCAAAACCTTTCTTCAAAACCACGATTATTACCAGCGACACCAGACACACTTGACTCTACAGCAGTGCTTAAGCTCCACCATGGTCCAGTTCTTCCACTTCATGGTGGGAAGGGTGCAATCGAACGAGCTCATGTGTGTCAGCACCGCAGTGCTTTCCATGGGTATTTGCCTTGTTAGGCTGGAACAGAGGGCAGTGGATTAACTTTAACTTTAGGCCAGACAATGGACTGAATTCAGCTCTGGGCAAGATCACTACTAAATCTGCGGGTTTTAAGCTTGCTCTGGGGCTGCCGCATAGGCAGGGAATTCTAAATTTCTGTATCACAAATTATCAGCCAGCAAATTATTTGGCCTGGATGAAAATAATAAAAACCCTTGCATTTGATACAATAATATTTAAACTCCAGTAACAATAAAAATAGCACCAAACATTCTTGTTGATAGATTTAGCTGTGTTCCAGCCGGTCAGACATCTGCAACCCCAAGGGCTACAGCCCAGAAGAACACTAGACAGAGTTTTGTTTCAATAGACTGTTCTACCAGGGAAGAAATGTTTTGGAAAGGCACTTCTACGCCAGCAAAGGTTTTGTTGGAAGAGACCCTCCTCACCTCCCCTCTAGAGGCACTGACCTGGGAGGGAAGGCAGCCAGGCTATGGTCCAAGAGATGTTATTCTGGTACAACTCCTGTTCTTACAAAACCATATTTAAATATATATTTGGTTGTCCTTGAATACAAAGGCATTCTCAAACCTATCAAGCTGTGGCAAACCAGAAAAAGCAGTGCAGTTGTCCTGCTGTTGGAGTGGCTGTAGCGAGGAAAGGGCCCCGAACATCGCAGGAGCCGGAGATGACAGCGTGCACGTGCCCCTCTCCTGCAACACCCTAGGGACACGGAAGATTTGAACGAAAGGAAAGAAAAAGTGTTGGTTCCTCCCATTAGCAAGGATGGGGAAAGGGGGAGGAGAGAAGCATTCAGGGAAAGCGGCACCGATGGCTGATAAACAACAGCATTTTGTGGAAAGCAGAGATATCACTGATTTCTCCCCAAATAAATTATTCAGTGTTGTTTGTGACAGCAAATAGGCACTTGTGCTCTTACAAATAGGCTTTAAAATCCCTGCTGAGTTCCCCCTGCAGGTGAATGGAGGGTCTGTTGTCATACAGTGCTGCTATCCCACTTGCTAAAATCACATACGGCTTCGTCAAATCTCCTCCCAGGGTACCGAAAAGCCGAAAGCCAAGAGGAGCGAAAACGGGAGCCTTCAAGAACAGTTCATTTTGCTTGTTTATGTTTTTGAATAAGATTTCCCTGTCTGTTACTCAGACATATTAAATCTCAGACAGGATCCTGTTAGCCCAGGCAGCCTTGTGGACATAACCACCGTCGCTTGCTTAACATCGGGTTTCTGCTGAACCCAACTTCCCTCTCCCACTCTATAAAGCGCGAGCACTCAACCACGTCTAAGCAACCCTACCATAACAACGTGGCACACACAGGGCTGAAGGAAAACCACTTCAGGAAGGAATTTCCAGGTTTTGTTTTCAAAGAAATAAATAGTAACTGGAGGAAAAGGGGAAAAGAGATTTAAAAGGTGTTTTCTTAACATCAGTTGTTTCCAGATCAATTGCACTATGGAATCAATCCTCGAGCAACGAGTCTCAGTGACATGACTCCACCTAAACTAGTCAAAATACCTATTTGAGAAGACTGTCCAATGTTTAAGGCAGCAACGGGGTGGGTTGAGCCCAAGTCCTCTAGCAAACGTCCATCAGCTAAATCGCCATCCCCCGGCCGCGCAACCCCTGCCGCTAACGAGGGCTTTGCAGTCGTCACTGGCGATGGCTTTCAACATCATTGCTAATTAGTGCTGGAGAGGAAAGGCTCCATCACCCAAAATTCGTGTTGCCCCATTGTTGAGGGAAGTCTTCGCCTTTTTGCGTGTTTTAGCTGCTGGGAGGCTGCTTCCTTTGCTGTTTATTTTCAGGAAAGCCTGGCACATACTCACACACACCAAGCCACCCCTCATTAGATAATTACTTCTGCCTCGGTAAAGCGTCTCCCAAAATGGGCTTCATCTTCCAAACGTGCAGAGACAACACATATGTGTTTTCAGAAGCTGAGTGCTGCACTTGCTAATACACTCTAAAAACATTTTTTCTACATCTGATTTCTGTTCTTTGATATTTTCATCTGGAAAACTTAAAAAGGAGGTAAGAAAAAAGCACAACTATTCTCTCACAATCTGAAAACCAATCTGGTTATGAATGACAAAATACAGGTAAATCCTTGGTTATCATACAACTGGCAGCATAACAGCAGATGTTTTCAGGTAAACACCACGTGGATTTTTGATACTGATTGATTCTTAGGATAAATAAGACATCGCTTCCATGGAAAAGCTGTCACTAGAAATATGTCCTAGCGCACGTAACAGGCACAAATCCCAAACATCCATTTTTAACCAATACCTGATTCATTCCCCTTCTCCTTCCCAAAAGCCTTTGAACCCATTTGGCCACTTTCAACAAGACCAAGTTGTAGGGCTCAAAGAAAAAAAGATCACACAAGTTTCCAGGACATCAAGAGCTTCCTAGACGAAGAGGAACACTGCATCAGCTGGAAAACCTGCCGTTAGAGCTAACAGCACACGTGGACACATGGCCAGTTCCCACCTGGGGTACCTGGCCGTACCCACAGGAGATGCTGCCCATGGTCCAGCACTGAAGCCACCTCCAGGTACCTTGGTGGGGAGGAACGGGAGACATATGCTCTGGAGAGGAGACTTCCTTGCTACTCATCCCACAGGATCTGAAGGGCACAGTAAGCAGCATGGTCAAAAATCAGGGAAAAAAAAGGAATGGGACAGGCTGGGACCACTGAACCAGGGGTTGGCCAAGGAAACAAGTGGATGACTGGTCTCGTGCTGGTTCTTGGTAATGCCCAAAAATCAAAGAGCATCTATAGCAGCATCTTCTACACCAGCTAAAGGTGTTGAACAAGATTGAACAATCAGGCACGCTGTGGTACATCTATACACTAAGAGTAGGTACTTCAAGAAGGGAAATAATACTTCCCAGATTCCTACCGGGAGAGGGGTAAAAAAGCAGCCTAGGACAGTCAGAAGTACTGGGGGTAAGTGAGGCACCGAGGGAATGCCTTCGGGGCAGAGCACAGCCCGACTCTGAGGTCGCAACACAGATCTCCAATATCTAAATCCCACTTGAAGCACCATGTGTGTACATATACACGTGCACATGCGCACACATGTATATGCCATCATTGAGAGGTAAAATTCAGAATCCACTGAAAGAGCATGGGTTGGAGCTGGACTGCTGTGGTGCACCCAGCCCATTTCGGTCCGATCGGAAGCGGAGCAGATTTTCTGCCAGTGGAGGAGGAGGAGACAAGGCTCCAGGAGCAAAACTAACAGCTCCAGGAGCGGAAGCCCCTGGAGAAGAGGCGGAGAGGAGGATGATCTTTGGGACCAAAGCCACAGACTGCAAAAAAATTATTTGTGCAACTCTGCTGTGATGTGGCAAGTCAAGCAAGACTGCATTTGTAAAGGTCACCAAAAAGAGAAAGGAGCAATGATCAGGATTTAGATGATGCTGCAGGGAAAAGAGACTTTGAAGAACAACATAGGAAAGGAAAAGGAAAGGATTTGTACCTTTACGGTGAAGTTAAAGGGCTACGGTCAGTCATTTTGCTTAGACGATGACAACCTTAAAATGGGTAAATAATTTCTCAGAAGTCCAAATAGTCGTAAATCCTGCAAGAACATGCACACGGGGTATGGACCATGAGGTGAGCTCCTGAGAGTTCAGCCAATGAGTAAAGGGCAAAGAGAGTCAGGGACAGAGAAGGATGAGAATCACGTCAACGGAGCCAAGATTGCAAAGGGCAGAGGACGAGGGAAGAGACAAGTCATCGACCTCCCACACAGGAATAATCCCAGCAATACCATTCGCATACAGAAAAGGCTAAAAAAGTACGTGTTGTAGAATTAGAGTCTTAAAGCAGGAGTTACCACTTTGCCTACAGTAAAAGTCTTCGCAGTGGAGGCATGAACGCCTGCCCACAGGTTACGCCATTACGAGTTCGTCGTTTGCTACCTCATAAGTTACACAATAACCCCACATTAATGCTGGCACAGCATCCTCCTTGACAAACAGTATTAAAATAGGGCTTGAAAGCAGAAAAAGGGCCCTACACCAACATTTGCGTATTTACAGATGACAACTAACTCTTCCGAGCAGATCAGGAGCCAATAGTTACTTTTTTACTTTCCTCCCAACCATCACAGGAAAGAAAAATCAGACAAATTTCACGCCTGTGCTGGTAAACACTTGTGACTATTTTGCAATGTTGCTTTGCAGAGGTTTCATCATGCTACCAGTTTCCCATGATATTGTCATCATCCGCAGTTTAATGATAACATGGCAAGTAACACATCAATATTCCTTCTACAGAGCAGTTTCCAGGGCCTCCGAGACTGTAATATTAGTATGAGGGAATAGCAAGTCACCAGAACTTTCTTCTTGGATTTGAATATCAAAGCCACCGATGCCTATTCTGATTTTGTTCTCAGGAACGAGTACAGAAATAGGAGCAGGAGATTCCCACCACACAAATGCATACGTCAGTCAAGTAGGTTCAAACAGCTAGAGCATAAGGACAAGGTTCTCGAGGTATTTTGGGGTATTTTTGCCCACACATGGCACTGCTTGCCCACTGGGAGTGTACATTATTTACAATTATACTGTCAAATGTGATTTTTTAAAAAAAAAATAATCATCATCATGGATTTTAATTAACACGCACAGCGCTGCCAAACATGGACAAGAGCAGTGAGATCTATTGACCCATGAGATAAATTATGATTATGGAAAGCAGAGTGCAATTTCTGTTTGTTTTTAACCTTAGAAACTAATAAACTTGAAGCTCATTGAAATATGAAATTGTGTGAACAACCGCAATTATTTTGAGGTCATTAGAAAAATCCTACAAACTCCCCATTTCTCCAGTGTGCTTTGTCAGAAGTGTAATGAGCTTTTTCATTCAGTTATTACTTCTTCCTCTATATAACTCCGAGGAAAGAGAAGCTTAAAAACTATTATTCAATATCTAAGATGAATTTATTTGGGTGGAAAACGTCAGCACATCCAGAGATTCCCAGAGGTATTTAAAAGCCAGGCAGACGCAGGGTTTAGTGGTGGGATGGCAGGGTTAGGGGAACGGTTGGGCTTGGGGATCTTAAAGGGCTTTTCCAACCCAAAGGATTCCGTGATTCTATGATGGATGCCATCCTACAGCACAGATGTGACTCCAGCTGCAAGCAGAACATCGCTATTACCCAGCGTGCTGAAACACCGAGACTTGTTCTCTTGCTGTTCCATGATGGTTTTGTCTTATCAAATTTATATCCGATCTGTGGAACATTATTTCATTACATGAAGTTCCTCTGAAGTTCTGGAGAGTTTCAGAGACTGATTAGAACTGCTGGAGTATTTGCTAATAACCAGGGAAAGATGAGAGGAGCTTGGCTCCACAAATTAAAAAACCCACAGAATTAAAATTCAAGCGGCTTCTTACTTGCCTCTAATGCAGGCAATTACATACCTAAACTGATTATTATGATTTCATAAATTAATTTTCAGTCCTGTCTATAGAAGAAAGGTTTGGCTTAACCTACAACATTACCATCTGAGGCTGCACTGGAGTTCCTCTCTTCTACGCATCACGAGAATATTTGGAAGTTTTGCTTTTGGTTTTGCAACGTTTGGGGATTTATACACGAAATCAATTGAGGTTATCGGAAAACTGAAGAAGCTTAACATCCACATGACTAAAATACGATCATGGAATCATTTAGGTTGGAAAAGACCTTGAAGATCAAGTCCATATATTAATTATATATAATCCATACATATAATATATTTTAGGCATTAATTATCTTTACATTTAGGGACTATCTTATAAAAAAAAGTAATTTTATGCTAATGTGTGCAAATAATTAATGTATTTACATTTAATAGAATGAGCTTTGCACTTGAAACATCATACAGCAACCAACCAAAAATCTGCTGATAATCAGAAAAGTTTGACCACTGCATTCAATTAAAATATCCTGAAAAGCCACGACCAATTAACTTAATAGAAAACAGGCCAAATGGAAATACACTCGCAGTAATTCTGATAAAACAGATTTTTCCACATGCTGTTACTCCTTGCACCTGGAACACTGTGTCCAGTTCTGGGCTCCCCAGTTCAAGAAGGATGAGGAACTCCTGGAGAGAGTCCAGAGGAGGGCTACAAAGATGATGGGGGGACTGGAGCATCTCCCCTATGAGGAAAGGCTGAGGGAGTTGGGCTTGTTTAGCCTGGAGAAGAGAAGGCTGAGAGGGGACCTCATCAACACCTACAAATATCTCAAGGGTTGATGCCACGAGGACGGAGCCAGACTCTTCTCAGTGGTGCCCAGCACCAGGACAAGGGGCCATGGGCACAAACTGAAGCAGAAGAGGTTCCAGTTGAACGTGAGGAAGAACTTGTTGAGTGTGAGGGTGCCTGAGCCCTGGCCCAGGCTGCCCAGGGGGGCTGTGGAGTCTCCTTCTCTGGAGATCTTCAACCCCCGCCTGGCCGCTGTCCTGTGCCCCCTGCTCTGGGTGAGCCTGCTTGGGCAGGGGGGTGGCACTGGGGGAGCCCCAGAGGGCCCTTCCAACCCTTGCCATTCTGGGATGCTGTGCAATTCTGTGAAACCACTATGCCATAGGATGTGCAAAAATTTTTGTTGAATTGAGCTTCAGCATTCAAAATTTCTCTTTCTCCCTCTTTAATGGCAGAAAACGCAACACCCAGTTGCTGTAGAATTAGACTTCTCACCTACAACATTCCAGCTCAGACAATTTAAACTACATTGCTTACCTATAAAGCAACTATATTAAAGGAAAAAAAGCCTCTTAAGTATTTAACTATTGCACATTTGTGTTTTGAGGTTTTTTTTAAATAACACTTAAACACCGTTCTTATTCCAATTTCCAACATCAAAAACCCTACAGCCTCAAATCGTGATACAATGCACCTGCTCAGAACTCAGATGGCAACTTTTCTTTACCAATTCTATTTGACAGTAAATTAAAATTAAAAGGTAGAACCTGCGTTGCGTTCAGGCAAACCAGCAGAGCTGTGGATGTATTTTTAATTCACATAATGAATATGCAGCTGATAGCGACATTTTTCCTTCCTTGAACGAGGCATCGTGAAGAAAATAAAGATTCTCAACATGGTAAGGAAACAACTAAATTTTCAGAGAGATCAAAAATTATTACAGAAGAAAATTAGGTCCTCAGTTTTCAGACAAAGCAATTAAAGCCACAAACGTGCCATGGAACTTTCAAGAAAATTAATGTTTGCTGGCAGTTTTAATATTTTCTCTTTTACATCATCACGGGCATTGTCACACCCCGATGCTCCAGACAGCTCCATAGAAACAATAAGAATAACCAGGGTTGAACAAAAATCTTCCCACCAAAATATTTTCTTCTTTAGAAAGTTGAATTTTTGACTAAATATATTCCTTCTGCAAATAAGTACCACTTTGTTTTCTTCAGAAATTATATTAAAGTGTTTCAAAACATTCATAAGAAACCAAATGACTGCAAAGTAAAAGTCCATCGAGTGTTTGGTTGATAGTAAAAATAGTTTTAACATCCTACTATGCTGCTTCATAGAACTACATTTGGATCCCCTCCGGCACAAAAACTCCTCTAGCATATGAGGTCTCCCATCGTACATCCTCAGCAAAAATCTTGGGAATTCGATTATTGGGATACCGCCCCTCAAAGCTCAGTAAGTTCGGCTTAGAGATCAGCAGCATGAATGAATTATAATATAATTGTAAAGGGGCATTAAAGTAATACTGACCAATTAAAGCATTTCAATTTTCATCTCAGGACGAAAGCTTATTTTAGTTTTCTAAGCTTTCTTAAAGAAAAAATACTTTCCTCCCATATAAATATATTCCACTAGGAAAAGGTTCCTCCATCTACTAGCTCTAAGAGTATGCACTTATTTAATTTAAAAAACCAAAAGCTACATATCGGTGGGGGGGACGTGGGCCACCACGGCAGAAGGCAGAGTTGGGAGCCCGAGCACAGAAGCTGGGACACAGCAAGGAGCAAAGGAGCATCGCCATTCTTCACCGACACATCTCCTACCTTCCAGCTTCTTCTGTTTCTTGGTTTGGTTCAAATTAAAAAAAGTCATGCCCTTTTCAATGAACTATTAATGGTGGAACAGCCTTCTACTGGTGTAACTGATACCAATTGGCATGTTTTCTCACCAAATCAGTACTGCACATCTTGCTTGTCCTACCCACAGCATTCATTAATTTTGAAAATTTACTATTTTAGTTCCATTATAAAGGTTTTTTAAACTATAACACTAAAGGGGGGTTCCCCCCTCTGTGTACACAGTATATTTAAGTTTATCTTTAATCAGCTGCTCATTAAAGAGTTGACAATAGACTCTGTTACCATTTGTTATATCACAGAATCACAGAATGGCAAGGGTTGGAAGGGACCTTGGGAGATCACCCAGTCCAACTCCCCTGCTAAAGCAGGCTCTCCTAGAGCATGTTACACAGGACTTCGTGGAAGACGCGTTCAAGAATTCATCAGAACACCGCTTCTCCAAATCCCCCTGATCCAAATGGGATTAAAATGGCATTAAGTAATGCTTCACGAGCCCAGCACGCGTACCCACCCTGCTCAGCACACACACCCTCGCCCAATGCCCAGTGTTGGATCCACACTTGGATCCATTAAGCAAAGGCAGAGGAAGTCAGATGTTTTCACATTTGACTCTTTGAGCACCAACCTCAAGCTCTGCCCTCCTCCTCATACCAAAACGGTTCTTTTCCCAAAGCACGACCGTTTCGAGCCCCTCACTGCACACACAACACGCTGATCCACTTCTGCACCAGCTCCTCCACTCCCGGGAACCAAACACGGGCTCTGGCGACAAAGCTGATGTGTCACAGCACGGTACCATCTGTCTCTCTCCTCCTCCTCCTCCCTGCCAGCTCTAGGCCTCCTCTTCTCCAAACTGTCCACCCAACCTACCCACTTTTCTCAGTTTTCATGGAAGAAACATGTGTTGTTTCTTCCATGAGTGGTGAGACATGAGGATACAGGGATGGTGAGGCACCCACCCAACTCTGTTTCCAAGGCTGCAGAAAATTCCTCATCGTGATAGTCCTTCATGAACTGAACAGAGAGCTTTTTATGGCTGTGCCCCCTCTCCCTCAGCATGAAATATTGCGTTTCTGTCCCAAACTTTACAGCTTTTAAAAACATGACAATTGAATGTAGGATTCCAGTAGCAGCGTCCTCAATTTAGTGGTCAGATGTTGCGTCACCTCTCTGCTTCTGACCTGCTGCTGCTTCTGTTCCCCTCCGAGCAACCTTCTGCAACATTCTGATTGAAAGAACGAGATTCGATTTGTACAAGTCAAATGCCATCCTTTTGGGGTTCCCCCCGCCACTTCATTCGCAGTCACTTCGACATTTCATGCTGCTCCTGGAAATCTCCTTTTGTAAAACATTTTTTCTTACCCAAAGTAACAAGTTTGCCCGCTGGGGTCTCCAGAACAGAAGATCTTCTTGCTATAAGTCAATGATCTATAATGCAGGTCTTTTTTTGTTTTCTAATTGGAATTCCCACAATTTTTTATTCCAATATGTGTCTATAAATTCCTCAACTTCTTAGTCTGACACACAGCTTGGTTGTCACTCACCATCAGAGGCCAGGAGGACTGTGGCTGCAGTCCTTTGGGGACTTCCCATTCCCCAAATATCAAGGGGCCACAAGTCACTTCCCAACCACAAAGCGTCAAGGAGACTTTTAGCAATCCAAAGCATTAGTGGTCATGGCAACCATAACACAATGACCTTTTGGCTGTTTTATTACAGTATCAATCAATATTTCTGCTTTGGGAGGAAAACTGGGGCAGTCCCACATTGGCCTAGAAGATGCAGCTAAAGGTGGAATATTATTTTTTTTTCATATTAAGATTAGAAATAGTTGTTATATAACGGGATGAGCCTTTAGCCACTAATGGAAAAAATAATTAAAAAAAAAATCAATCGCGTACAACTCTTAAATTTGCACCCATGTTAAACCCCGGAGCCTACCAAAGGTTGGGATAAGCACTTGTTTGTGTCAGTTTGTAAAATTACACAGTGCTCCGGGATTATTATGGATCTTGTCAAAACTACTCCAGAGGCAGAAGGGAGGATTATGGCGGGAAATTGACTTTCTCCGCCTGATTTTAATGAAAAGTCAGATTTCTGAGACAACGTTGTAATAATGCTTCCACTTCTCCCCGCAGCCTGGAGCGTCTCTGCCTTGCTCCCCTCTCGCTTGGCTGTTCCTAAGCTGATATCAGCACTTTGATGGGCTTTTTCCTGCCGGAGCTGGTCCCCTCCCTCCCCAGCCCTTGCTGCAATCCATACGATTGCCAGCCCATAAATATGACTGCGCTGTGACAGGCTGATCAAAGTGTCAGCCTGTCACATCTGTCTGCAAAAAGCGGCACTTTACACTTGATCCATAACATATGTAGGACATAGAAATGCTTAACTCGAAAATTACTCATCTTAAACACTGTAATAATCAGGCATGGCTGCTACAGATAGCCTGTTATTATACAGGTGTTTAAAATTCAGATAAGGAATGGCTTGTTATTACTTTTACAAACCCACATGGCATCGTGGTTTCCCCAAGCAACGTTAACCAACCTAGCACTGAAACAACGCTCTTCTACAAAGGGGCTCCACGCCTCCTCCCAAGAGGGTATTTACGCCAGGGTTACACCGTCGTTTAACCCAGGAGAGAAACTCCTCGAC
Source organism: Butorides virescens (assembly GCA_017310255.1). Taxonomy (NCBI): domain Eukaryota; kingdom Metazoa; phylum Chordata; class Aves; order Pelecaniformes; family Ardeidae; genus Butorides; species Butorides virescens. The sequence goes on along the minus strand of JADKXX010010282.1, from coordinate 41,788 downwards.
GTGACTAAGCGTAGCGTACTCCCACTCTCCCCGCTGCCTTTTATCCTTTAATTGCTACTCTTTCGATCACACATATGTTTACATTTAGATTTGCACCTATCCCTGAAGCTTCGTGATGAGTTATCGTGGGGTTTTTTTGTTGTTGCTTGGGGGTGTCCTGGTTTCAGCTGGTATAGAGTTCATTTTCTTCCTAGTAGCTGGCATAGTGCTGTGGTTTGGATTTAGTACCAGAAGAATGTTGGTAACACACGGATGGGTTTAGTTATTGCTAAGTAGTGCTCAGACTACCCAAGGACTTTTTGAGCTTCTCCTGCTCGGTCATGGGCACAAGAAGCTGGGAGGGGACATAGCTAGGAAAGCTGACTCAAACTGACCAAAGAGCTATTCCAGACCATAGAACGTCATGCTCGGGGGGGTCAGTCGGTCAGGGAGGGGGAAGAGTGATCACTGCTTGGGACGGGCTGGGCATTGGTCAGCGGGTGGTGAGCAATTGCTTTGTGCATCATTCATTTTGTATATTCTGTATATTCTCTTATCATTCTCATTATTACTATTATTCTTTTTTTTTTCCCCTCTCTTATTAAACTGTCTCTACCTCAGCCCACAGCTCTTATCTTTTTTTTTTTCTTCCCAATTCTCTTCCCCATCCCACTGAGGGAGGGGGGAGTGAGCGAGCAGCTACATGGTGCTTAGTTGCCAGCCAGGTTAAACCACAACAGGGGGTTTTCTTGGTGGTTTGGGTTGGGTTTTTTTTTTCTCCCTGAGATAACAGCAAAACATTGCACTGGCAATCTCACGATTACATGGCATGTTTGGGGAAACCAGCGTGGGGTTGCTAACAAAGCCTTGTGCCTTCCGTGAAGGGTGAATTGGGAGAAAACCTGGCAAGAAGAGCTTTACTCAAATTCACGAGTATGCTATCATGGTGCAAAAAAAGGCTACCTTGCTTTGAGGATAACTATGCTCATTTTTCAATATTATTTTCCTTTAAATAAGCACATTGCCAAATTTCTTTTGGGGCACAGACTGCAAGCACAGAGTCTTTAGGCTTTATTTTGTTGTCGACAACATTTGCAAGTGCAGCACCAGCAAAGCTAGCGCCAGGCTGCCCCGCAGGCTTTGCCCCAATTAGGGCTCTCTGCCCTCCATATCGCTTCTCCTCCTCTCTCCCAACACATTCACTTTACCTTCTTGGTACCAGGTACATAATGAGCCTGTTCGTCCCACGAGAAGCCTCGGAGCATGCCGCAAGCAGCCAGCACCTACTTGCATATTGGGGAGTTCCAGCTCCACATTGCCTGCCCTGCCCCGTGCCTTGGGGAGCACAAGGTTATCGCTGTCCTGAACACATGGGAGAAGATAAATTTAAATTGCTGGTACATTCCCCATGCACAGTGAAACAAGGAGGCAATTTTAATGAAAATATTTAAGTTGTGACACTGCCTCCCCACAGCATTCTCCTCGAGAAGCTGGCAGTTCATGGTTTGGACAGGCGTTCTCATCACTGGGTAAAACACTGGCTGGATGGCGTAGCCCAGAGAGTTGGGGTAAACGGAGTTAAATCCAGTTGGTGGCCAGTAACGAACGGTGTCCCTCAGGGCTCAGTGTTGGGGCCAGTTCTGTTTAACATCTTTAACAATGACCTGGACAGAGGGATCGAGTGCCCCCTCAGTCAATTTGCAGGTGACACCAAACTGGGCCGGAGTGTGGATCTGCTGGGGAGGAGGAGGGCTCTGCAGAGGGACCTGGCCAGGCTGGAGCCATGGGCACAGCCCAACTGGGTGAGGCTCAACAAGGCCAAGGGCCAGGTCCTGCCCTGGGGTCACCACAACCCCAGGCAACGCTCCAGGCGTGGGGCAGAGGGGCTGGAAAGCTGCCCGGCGGAAAAGGCCCTGGGGGTGCTGGTCGCCAGGGGGCTGAATAGGAGCCAGCAGGGTGCCCAGGTGGCCAAGAGGGCCAGCGGCATCCTGGCTTGGATCAGGGGTGGTGTGGCCAGCAGGAGCAGGGCAGGGACCGTGCCCCTGTGCTGGGCACTGGGGGGGCCGCCCCTCGACTGCTGGGGTCAGGGTTGGGCCCCTCCCTCCCTCCCCGAAGGCCCTGGGGGGGCTGGAGCGTGTCCAGAGAAGGGCAGCGGAGCTGGGGAGGGGTCTGGAGCCCCAGGCTGCTGGGGAGCGGCTGGGGGAGCTGGGGGGGTTCAGCCTGGAGCAGAGGAGGCTGAGGGGAGCCCTCATCGCTCCCTACAACTGCCTGAGAGGAGGGGGGAGCCGGGGGGGTCGGGCTCTGCTCCCAGGGAAGGGGCGATGGGACGAGGGGCAACGGCCTCAAGTTGTGCCAGGGCAGGGTGAGGTTGGGCCTGGGGAACAATTCCTTCCCCAAAGGGCTGTCAGGGGCTGGAAGGGGCTGCCCAGGGAAGGGGTCGAGTCCCCACCCCTGGGGGGATTTAACAGCCGGGCAGCCGAGGTGCTGAGGGCCAGGGTTTGGGGGTGGGATGGCAGGGGTAGGGGAACGGCTGGGCTGGGGGAGCTTAAAGGGCTTTTCCAACCCAAATGATTTTGTGATTCTAAGTTATCACAGAACGCAAAGAAAAAAAAATCTTCCGGTTTTCCCTTCATTGGAGTCCGGACGCAAAGAGAAACCTGGTGATGGCTCTGCCCAGTGCCACCATGGGATGGAAAACCCAGTCAGGTCACCCCAATGATGATTAGAGTTTAACATGGCTCTCCCCTACTCCTGAGGAGCCTTTAGCATTTTGACCAGAGCAGAGTTATTTTATATCTCATCTAAGGACACTTTTACTAAAAATCAGCATTATTGCAGCTAAAACCTTGTTTTCAATAATATTTTCTCATCAAAATATGTATGGGGAAAATCTTTTTAGTAGGGCCAGTTGTGTTAGGACAAGGCAAAATGGTTTTAAACTAAATCAGGGTAGGTTTAGGCTAGATATAAGGAAGAAATTCTTTACAATGAGGGTGGTAAACCACTGGAACAGGTTGCCCAGGGAGGTGGTGGAGGCCCCATCCCTGGAAACATTCAAGGCCAGGTTGGATGGGGCTCTGAGCAGCCTGATCTAGTTAGCAGTGTCCCTGCTGACTGCAGGGGGGTTGGACTCGATGACCTCTAGTGGTCCCTTCCAACCCAAAACATTCTATGATTCTATGAAAATCACCAACAAAAAATGCAAAGCGTCACCTACCAAAATAGCACAGGTTCAAAATCCCTCACGGAATTATTTCTAAAAGATTATGTCACCAGGAAATATGTATTGCAGCTCTGTTGAAACAGGGCAACCAGATTTCACCAATACCTGCCTCAGTTTCTCAGTTTAAGCAGTAAATAAGCAAACGAAACCCCCAAACGCAACAATTCCTGTTGCTTCACCTCCTTCTCGTTGGGACTTCACGCAGAAAGTGCTGCTTCCTTACATCGCACTCTGCCTGCTTGGAAACCAGCCATGAACTCGTAGGCTGTCGGGATTTATACGACGTTCCACGCTAACGATTCCTGGCTTGTTCATTAGGTGCCGCCGGAAGAGCGGATGAGTTCCCCTGTACTCACGGTGTTTGCGTTACTCTGGCAGATAAGGCACAGCAAAAAAAAAAAAAACCCCTCATACCCTCTGAGAAACAGACTTTCTAAAATTAATTTTACATCTCATTGCCTACTACGCCACTACACTTCGGACTCATTTATCTCAGCAGTGCCAAATTACTCAGCACTTAAGTAAAACTGCCAACTTTTTTAAAAAACAGAACGCTAAACATACGGAGAAGTAGTTTTGCACTTAAAGGCATCGCCAAAGTAAGACATTCCTTAAGCTGAAGGCCTGTACTGGATGTCCTACTTTGAAATGTTCTCCTTTGAAAATGTCCTATTATTTGTACTACGGCAGTGACTTGAAGCTTTAACTGGGAATCAGGAATGTTGGCACTAGGTGCTGCACATAGAGAAAAAAATCCAAACTTTCATCTCCAAGACAAGCAGTGTTGGTGGCACCTAGGGAAACCTGCTTCTCTGGTGTGCAAAGGGACACAAGGCAAGACTAAGTATTTATTTCAGATCTACCACCTGAAAAGAGTTATTTGCTTTCACAACATGCCTACAGGCTGCTTTTAAACCAGCTGTCACAGTAATTCATGAGCTTTTGCATCTCCTGGGTCAGTCGGGAGCTATGAGAAGTCCACTTGTATTCTCTCCTCTTCCTGCATCACCTATTTCATAAGCACCACGCAGTGCTTCGAGCACCAAGGGTTGCACGAAGATGTTTTACCAGCCCCAACATCACAGCAACATTACACGGTCAAATCTGCGCAGGTCCCAACCCAGCCAGCAACCTCCAGATCTCTTGTCCCTTCGTGATGAACACATCGCATAGCAAATTAAATCCTATTCTCAGGACTTCAATCATCCCACCCCGGTCCTACCAGGCGATACACACTGCCAAATCACCACTATTACCAGTTTACCTGTGTGGAACAGAAACTAATCCCTCTTCGCTTCGCACTTCTGAAGTAGGTAGAAAGAACAGAATGTTTATTTTTGTCGCTGAAGATACAACTCCCAACTTTTATAAAGAACAGGGCTGTTTAGTCAGAAAGTATCATTTTTAAACAACCACTTATTCAGGAAGAAAGATGCACTTTAAAAAACATTGCTCTCAAGAAGCATGGCTACAAAGGCTTCCTTTGTTGACAAAGTCCTTTTTGGTTTGCAGCACAGAAAATACAGTCTGTAAACAAAATTCTGCCTTTGGCAGCTCTGTTCTAACTTTGTATTTTCTTTCTCGACACTGAAGGCATCATCCTTTTGCCAGGCTTCTACCTTCATCAGGTATTCATGCAAAAGGACATCACAGTATAGCACGTCAGGACATAGCTCCTGCTTCTCTTAAGAGTTGGAAATATTAAAAATCCTTTAAGAGGCTGAATTTTTTTTAAATCAGGATTTTTCTGGGTAGCCTGAAAAGAAGGAAACATCCCTTACTAACAATTCCTTCCATTCCCTTAAAGTCTCCAAGAATTTTTTTAGACCTCCAATGAAACCATGAGCCAGAAGCACCTGGCTGGGGCAAAGCAAGCCCATGTCCAGAGGATTCTTCTTGTACCAGCAAGCACAGGCTATTGAAGCATTTCCTATTTAACTGGTACATACAAGAATTTACCCCCAGGAAAAGGAAACGCAGAAAAAAGTGCCTTTGCTCCACCAGCTGAGAAAAGCTTGGAAGAGCGATGCACAGCTCCAGCATCAGCTCCCATGCAGTCCCCACCCTGGAGAGCAAGGCGAGTCCTACACCAATGCAAACATTTGGAAAAGCCCATGGCAGCCTGGACACCGGCTGCGATCCTGTGGCACGGTACAGCGCAAGCTCCCTGCTGTGAATCAGACTCCTCCAGCACCAAGGTGGACAGCCCTTTGCCCATCCTTGCTGGGGAAGCATCCCACCCCATGGGTTCCCTTGGATTTTTAGCCTGCATGCCGTCGGCTCAGCCTGGAGGGTCATCCTTGGGTTCACATTCCAGAAGACAAATTTTAGTTGCAGGACCATTAAACTGCAACACCAATTGCTAGGTCATTTCTGCCATAAAGTTAAGCATTCCACAGAAACAGCTTTAACCGGGTCCTCTTAGAAATAAATTGTTTTGCACCGTGTACCCTTTTCTGGCCTCTTGTTATTGTGCTCCTGATATTCATGGTTTACTAGCTGGTTTTAATCATAGTAAAATGAAACCCTGTTGAAAGGATAGCTGTGAACATGGGTCTGCCAGGCTATAAAGTGCTCAGTCCTACCTGATATAATTTTTATTTGCTTAGAAGTTCTCTGCTGTACTGTCTCCCTCAACAAGTAGAGCCCACCCTGCAGCATGGAAGGCAAACTTAAGTATCATAGAATCACAGAATGTTTGGGGTTGGAAGGGACCTTTGAAGGCCATCTAATCCAACCACGCCCCCGCAGGGAGCAGGGACACCTTGAACCACATCAGGTTGCTCACAGCCCCGGCCAACCTGGCCTGGAATGGTCCCAGGGATGGGGCCTCCACCCCCTCTCTGGGCAACCCCTGCCAGGGTTTCACCACCCTCACTGGAAAGAATTTCTGCCTTAGATCCAGTCTAAACCTCCCCTGCTTCAGTTTAAAGCCATCCCCCCTTGTCCTGTCCCAGCTGGCCCTCCTAAAAAGCTTGTCCCCCCCTTTCCTCTGGGCCCCCTTGAAGCCCTGAGCGGCCGCACTCAGCTCTGCCCGCAGCCTCCTCTTCTCCAGGCTGAACACCCCCAACTCTCCCAGCCTGGCCTCGTAAGTGCTCCAGTACTTAACGCACAAGCTCACAGGCTGAATCCGATTCCAGAAGCTGCATCCAGAAATAATAAAGGATGAAGACACATAAAAGTGTTAAAAGTTCAGGCTACAGATTCAGAGGATTAGAGGATACATTTCAAAGATGGAAAGATGATGAAAATAATTTTTAAAAATCTCTTTTCCATAAAACTATTCAGCCAAATTGCTGGTCACTTCCAATCACATAGAAACGTTTCCTCTGAAACTAAAAAACAAGGAAGAGCAAAGACAGATTGCAATGGAAATAAATTCATTTCAGTCAGCTGTGGATGCTGCCACTACTGTTTTCCATAAAATAAAAAACTTCATGTTTGATCACAGCGTAACATGCCAATGAAAAAAAATCTAAACTCACCAAGCAAAACAGCTACTCATTAGTTCTGGTCCAAGTTTAAAGCAGCAGCTTCTGGAAACAAGAACTCAAAGAACAGCTTCATCTTCTTTTCTGCTCACTCTCAAAATCAATTATTTCTAATCTTAGCAACTGTGGGGAAAAAGCTGAAACAAGTACATCTCCAATTCCAGACAACACATGAAAAACATTCAACCAGATTTCATATTTTCAAGCCAATTTCATAGTTTTTGGCTGTCCAGCCAATGATCGCTCAGCATCCAAGGAGAGCACCACAGGAGGAGGTGCGTGCTTCTCACCGCCAGGTAAACCTCCGTTTTGTGTTCAGATTCCAGAGAGCTGCAAGCTTTCTTGTCTGACTGGATGTTCCTGGAAACACACAGTATATTTTAAACACTTCAAATGTTTACCCTTCTAAATACCTAAAAATGTGACAGGACACGCACCTTGCATTCGTTAGTTCAAGGACTCTGTATATGCATGCTACCTGGATAAAGCTGGGCCAAAAATAAAAGTTAAGCATTATATCCCTATTCTGCCTCCCCAAAATAGCTAAAATATTCTGTCTTCCATAATTCGGTTCAGAAATCCAGATCAAATCTGTCAAATAGATCTTGCTAGAGACTGGAAGTTGCAATTGCTTGTCTTTACTCAACAAGTCCCATGTCCTTAATACCGTCAAGTACCCCGCAGGTCTTAACCCTTCAGGGACTTGAATTCACCTGGCCTGGCCTTCCAAGTCACTGTCTTCCATCCCAAGCTACTGAACATTTTTGGGCAGAATCCTCTTAAATCTTGACCACTTCATTTTTCTCTGCTTGAGCAGAGTCTAAACCTCCTTGAGTCGTTGTCCAGCCCTGAAGCTAGAGTCATTCCCATACACCTCAAGAGGTAAAACTGCATTGCAAAGTGCAGTGTAATATAAGAGGCTTTAAATGAGCTAAAGAGGGAAATACAGCGAGAAAAACAAACCAGGCTGGAAGCTGAAATATCCCTTCTGAACCTCTGATTTCATTACTTACTCTCTAACCTGAGGCACGATTCTCTTCCTCGATTTTTCTTCTTTAAGATCTAACTAGTAACCACAGCCCCTAACAACAACAAAGTGACGTGTCAAAAGTTTTATGCAAGATCACAAGCGTAGCGCTGAGGAAGAGAGCACACGTCCATTTTAAAATCCTGAGTTAATTTAGATCTAGCCAAACATGGCATTTTACACATGCGTGAAATATTCATTTCTGACTCAAGATCTTTGATGCCAGACACCAGCCCAGGTGAGCTTTTAGGACTGAATTATAAACCCATGAAAATAGAGTTTATAATGGAAATGCTGACACACTCTCAGCCCCAGCTACACTAGTGGGAACCACTGTAATAAAACGGATGCAATCACTCACCTCATTTTACCAGATTTTATTGCTGTAGAGAAAATTAAGAAACTTAACATCTTGCTCTTCCACTAAATTGCTTTTTCTTCCCCAGACTTTTTGGTGTGCCCTTCGTGATACCACTTCCTTGTAAACATCCTCATTTTTGTCTGTGTATTAACACACATGCATTTAGAGGCTTAAATGGGGATTTTTCTCTCTCTAGTGTTTAACTTCCTATCTGGCCACTTTATTCTGAATCTTATTCAAATTAAAGCAGGGCTATTATGCAAGGCACTAAAGTTCAATTTGAGGAAAATCTGGGCAGGATTTTCTTTTTTGCATGAAAACAACAGCATAATAAATGCTAATCATTATAATCTTTTCAAAGTGAAAGCTTTTCAAGAGTATTTTTGCATTCACGAATATAAAACATGCTTCCAATTTACATTCGAAAGGTTTGCATAGAATCCGAGATTAGAGACGTAAGAGACCTGTACGTCATCCCTTCAATCCCATGTCAGGGCTGGATTGCATCATCTGCTGGTAAACATGGAATAAGTAGGTTTAAGAATTACACATTTTAGCTTGTAAACCCCATAATCACCCTACATCAATCACTGCACGCAGAGAAATTTGGAAACCTACATTTCCATACTGCTAAGCGCCAATCAAGTCCCAAATTAGCGCCTACGTTGACTACTCCTCTTGGTCAGATATGGGCACCAGCTAGGGCCAAGAAACCTGGCCCCTTTTATTTAATTAAATTGCTTGGATGGTGTGTTTTATGAAACTTGAAGGTTGACCTGGCTAATTTAAATCTCTCTCCCCTGTAGTGACACGGTGGCATCATGACTGACCTATTTCTCATTTGCCCAACAGAGGTCATCGAGGACAAATGAGAGGGTTGTAAACAGCTTCTCTCATCTTATTAAACATCACTTCAGAAACATGTATAGATTTCAAGTAAGCAAGGTCAAGAAACCATTAGAAAGGTTAAATTGGAAACAGGAGAGCATGCAAGGTGTTCACAAGACTGTTCCGAGTCAGAAAATTAAATTAACCTAAAGAAATCCCGAAAGGTGACTACATCTTCATTACTTTTATTAGGGACAAAAGTAAAAGTCAAGAAATAGGGGAAGACCTGTTGGAAAAAAAAAAAAAGATGCAAAGCACCAGATACCCAGAAAGCCTCGCCAGCTTTGAATTCTCCCCCACCTCCATCCGATCATATTTGTTCAATGTTTCATGTTCACTTTTCACGAGCAATTGCTGCAGTTCTACCAGGATGGATGTCAGCATAAATCAAACAAATCACGTGGAGACACATTTTAAAGTCTGCTGCATTTGTATTCATCCTGAACTGCACTGCACACTCATCCAAAACAGGGATCGGAAGAATACCACAGGCAAAATAGCACTTAGGCATCAAAAGAATAACGCTTACTCAGAACTTGGTCAGCTAAACTAGAGAGCAAGCCAAAAACCACACTGCAGGACCCACTTAAGCAAATGAAGCGGTATAGATGACTAAGCCATCACCAGAAAATGTACTTTAGTACCTAAAATGATACTGCTGAGTATATCCCAAAGCTTTGCTGCTCTGGCTGACCTGGCTCTCTGAACACCTATGAGTTTATGTTCCTTGAGACAGAGCCAAAATTCACAGAACCACTCACTTTTCCAGGCACGCAAGGAAATGTCCGACTAACTCCAAACATGCTCTACAGTCATTTTCATTAAAAATGTGTAAAAATGGGCCCTTGCAAACTGGCATTTTTGGCTGGACTGTGTTGCAGTTTCATGGGAAGGGCGACAGAGATGTCCTCCCGGAGAACGGGTGCAATGGGTTCACATCCCTTCACCAGAACAGGTCCAAATCTCCCCTTTTATTTGCAAGAACTCCAACAAAATAAACACAGGTACTTCTTCCTCTAACGACGCTGTCATAAGAACGATCATTCCACCTATGCCCAAGTGAGAGAGACTGAACCCAAACACCCATCACCACAGAAAATCACAGAGGCCAGGACTGGCTTTTGCCGCTAAGGGAAGGAGCGGAACTTACCTTGTCACGGAGTCTCGCAGGCAAGTCCCACGTAGTGACGAAGGGATGGAAGTTGCCTGTGAGACACTTTGACAAGATAAACTTGAGAGATTTGTGAGAGATTTGGCTACCACAGGCATCTCGAAGGATGCGCAGTCCTGCGCCCTGATAAGCTATAAAAAAAACCCCAACCCAAACCTTACCATACAGAGGCAAGGGGGCCCCAGAGCTTATTTGGGAAAGGGGCTCACAACCACCCCCCATAATCTCTCTTTCTCACCTTTGAGAACATTTTAATAGAAACTACACCACCACTATTATGCCTTCCAAGTTCAGGTTGCTTCTACTGTAAATAAAAATGTTTAACTGATCATTTGGTGTCATCTCATCTTAATTTAGCCTGAGGGAATTCCGAATTTATCACAACCCCTCCCTGGACAGTCCAGCCCAGGTCATGACACCAAGCACGTGCTATTTTCAGTACAGCAGGCAGTTTCCAGCTCCGGAGCCCAGTAAAGGAAGGCGATGGGACTGCAGGCACGTTCCTCCTCAGCAGACGTTGGCATTCAGCACGCCAGCTCCTACAAATCTCACTCTCTGGCATTTAATTCTCCCCATTCACTGTAAATGACACTTAGGATCCAATTTATCATTATAAATGCTATTCCAAGAGCCAGGTCCCTAACATTCAGGATCTGCAGGGTGAGCAATTCAAGTCTAGGTTCGCGGTGAACCCCAGGTATTATATCCAACTGCCCCACACGACACGACACCAAGTTTGAAATGTAAGTAATCGGGTTATACCAAACGGCTCACGGTTAAGAAAAGAACAAATTTCAGCAAGTGTAGCCAAAGCATTTCCAAAGAAATAGCTCTCTGTTCTTCTGTAATCTTGTAAGATAAATACAGCTACAAAATTACTCCTTTTTACTGGCGTTACACGATAGGCTTTTGCAGGAAAATAGTCCTGATCGTGTATTCTATATGAGACATGCATGCAAGATATCTACATTTTAACCCTTCTACGTAATAACTACACTACACATTGCCTGTAAGAACAGTTTTGAGAACCTCCTCATAACATATATTGTTAAAATATATACACGTAGCCTTTACTTTCCTGCTACCTTGCGCCATAAGACACTAATGGCACTGCTGTTGGATAAATGCGTATAACCTGGATGACCAGCTAAGCACCAAAACCAGTAAGGTATTTTGGAAGATGATGTATATATCTGTTTAATCAAGTTTATTTAGTCCAGAAAAAGAAAGGGTAAGGATGAGGGGGTCCAAGCGCAAGGTTCGAGAGATTTTTAACATGTGTTAGATTGAAATTAAAGACATTATGATCCCTCTATTCTTCATGGTTTTAAGTAGAAGGATTAGATAAGATTCCTTCATTTCAGATGTAGGTTGGACATCAGAAAATTTGTTAGTATACTAAACCAAAGCCAGGCTAGGTAAGGGCATTGATTGCTCCACTGTTGATACGAGGACTGTAATCCCTGGAGCACGGTACAGAAGGGCGAGCGCAGCTCCTCCACCTTTTGGAGCCTGTCACCATCACCCACAGAGGGCCTGATCCTGCCTGGTCAACGCACGCTGGGACTACGCGCTGTGCCCCAAGTATCAAGGGGAGAAAGGCAGATGAACATCTCCTTTCCCACCAAGCTCAGAAATGAGGCACCCGGCTCCCGTGTGTTGTCATGGCTGAGCAGATACAGACAGGGTGGAGCAACCCCACGCCGAGGAAACACAGAGGACAAAACCGCCGTAACTTTGGGCTTTAACTGCCTCCGTGGTCAGCTGGCAACTGAGCAGGAATTCCAAGACAGCAAATTTAAATGTCAGCATCTAAATAGGAGCAACCCTTCCTTTTTTCTTTATTGCTTTTTTTTTTTTTTTAAAAACTATTCTTCATTTATTTCCCCCAGTTGTAAAGCTGGGGTAACTATTGCTTCCGATAGCATTATTTCTGTTTCTGCAAAAGATTTTGTAGCAAGTGGCTGACAAACACAGGAGGACAACTTCAACCTCTGCAAATTCAGATGTGAACATCGCTACTGCCAGAGAACAAAAAAAAGATCCTACAGAGGAAAAATTTTAAACCCTAATTTTCAAATGGAAGCAATCCAGAGCCCTTGCAAACACAGATTTTTATAACTGTAAGCAAGGAAGGCTGGAGGCACCAACAGGGTCGGACCAGCAGGAGACCGGCCTCGGGCAGGGGACTTGTTCATGGCAGCAAAGGCAAATGCTCCTGCACGAAAATTCCCTTCAATAGAGTTAACTTGAAGGTGACAATGCCAGGGACTGAACGCAGGTAGGTCCTTCTTCACTCAAATGACTGCCACTGGGAGAAGGACTGAGGGAGGAGAAAAGGAGACATTAAAAAAAGCAGCATAGAGTAAAAAGGTTTTCAGGCAGTCTCAGACGAGCAACAGGGCCCGGGAAGGTGAGAATCAAAGGCTTTTTCTCATTAAAATTACAGCACCAGTTATCACCTGCTCTGTTACAGCAGCCCCAGGAACACGAGCAACTTAGAAGTACTTTTATATCAGGAAAAAAAATTTAAAAAGTTAATTTATACCCCAAAAGACATTAGTCGTCAAGCATTTATTTCCAGGCTTAGGCCATAAAACCCCAACAGCACCTTTGTCCTGCACATCAGAGGACAAAGTAATGGCACGAAGGAAACTGAGGACTAATTTGCAGAAAAAAAAAAAAAACAAACCCACACAACCCACCCTGATGGATCTATCAAGACAGTCGGACGCAGTCCCAAGGGAGGCCACAGGAGGCTTATCACTTAGGGCTTGTAAAAGCAGAACAGACAGGTGATCAGCAAACACTGCGTGGGAACAATCCTTTCCTGGAAGGTAAACTGGCCAGATGATCTACAGGCCAATGGCCATCTCCAGTGCCTATGATCTATTAGACCCCATTATTTTAATTCACCAGAACTGCGTTGCCCTCGCTAACCGAGGCTGCTCCTTTTTCAATCCAATCTCCTCTGGTTCAGACTAAGTAAATCTCTGCCAGGAATTAGAAACAAAAGGAAAACCTTTTTCCTAAATGAAATTTGCTAATTAAAGCCACATTTCTATGCAACAAGAGTAGGAATTGTGGTGGCAGGCATTCCCGCTGAGCATTTCTCAACAGCCCGATACTGGAAGGGGATAGAGCACAGGCAAGACAGCATTTCTGTTGTCACTTTGCACCCAAATACAAGGAGTGTTGTACAGAAATCCAGGTCTCAAACACCTTATTACTCCGGCATGTCGCTCTCCCACAAGTTGATAGACTCGAGAAATTGCAAATGATGAAAGAATCAGCACGTCGACACAAATTTCATGATTTTAGCTACTGATTTTCAAACGTCCATTTGTATGAGCAAAATAATTTCTAGCTCACTGATGTCCATTTAAAAAATAATTACACAAGTTCCATTTTTACCCCAGCTATTTAGGTGTCATAAGCACCAGCAATCTTGCCATTAATCGAGTATGAAGATACGAGATTGCAAAAGGCAGGCAAGTCCCCTCGCAGGGCTGCTGCCATCAGCGCTTTATTGCCACTCACCGCACCACAGAAGCGTGGCCAACAGGAATAAAGGCACATCCACGCCGTGCAATCGAGAGACGCCAAGCACGATGACCGGGAGCACTGAACAACGGCCTCGGTCTTGGAAGAGGCCACATACAAACTAGAATTTAAAAAAAAAAAAACAACCAACCTAATAACTTGCTTCTGTCCAAAGATATCTCCAGCTTCAATTATAAAAGTTGAGAGACAGATGGATGGCAGGCAAGAGAGCAAGGTGAAGCAATGAGACAACGCTACGCAACAGAAGGAGCATCGCTTCAGAGCACGTGCTTCGGCATCGTCTCGGCACTTGTACATCGTGCTGCAACGGAGGGCGTTAAAGAGGGACTGCGGCGTACAGTAGATAGAATATATGCAGTTACCATTTAAGATTGGGGAAGCGACAGCGCCGTAATTGTCCAGCTGTCTCCTTGGGGTCACCTTCCCAGCAGAGCTCTAATCCCAGCAGCACAGCTCATGGGGAGGAACTGCCCAAGCCAACAGGAGAAGATCGTGCTAAGCAACTGGAGAGGTAAACCAGGATGAAATGTGGAGTCTTGTGGTACAGGGAAAGACATTTAGAACAAGCAGTCAAAAGCGCTGATGCAAGCTGGCTGGGTACCCCCTCTTTGCTCCGCTAAATGTGGAAAATAAGCAGGTGAAATGAGAAGTTTGGCTCAAAGCATCTGTTACCCAGTGCCGGGTTTCTGCTCAGTCCTCAGAAGGGAGGAGAGGGGAATGCAGAGCAGAGCCTTGATGGTTATGAATCCAGAAGCACCTTTGCTGGAGTGACAGAATGGGAGCCAGCACCTGGGTAGGCCTCCGCCCAACCGCCTCGGGGGTCCCAGAGGACTCGCAGCGTTAACACAGATGAGCAGATAGCTTTTTATTTGTGTGTTAAATATAGAGTTAATTATTCCTCCTCCTGACAGAAAGCGTACCTGAGAGCAACGCATATGGATGCACATCAAGAGACGTGTGACTGGAGCGGTCCTCGGGAGGCTGCTGCTCCCAAGTCCCTCACTACAGTCATTTTAAAATCAACAACAAAAGTAAAATTAAAAGCCGATGAAAGCATTCCTGCTAATTATCATGGTGGTCTTCAGGTACTTGAACGTACGGTGGAATATTAGCAAAGACGCTTCACTTCAGACATGGCCTACTTCCTCACTTTCTATTTTAAAACTAGTGGAACGTTATGGTGAAATATTATGGTGGAATTATTCCCAATTCACACTGGAAGGGGGAGCAGGCGGGGGGAGCAGGTCGGTGTTTAATGGAAAGGTATAGTGCTAGAAAGGTTGATTTTCCGGGAGAAAAACAAACAAAAGAACAACAAAAAAAAACCCTCCACAAGACTTCCGCCCAGGAAAACAAATGAAGAGTAGGGAGTGTGTACAGAGAGCTGAAATATTGAGAAGTGAGCAAAAGCCACAACTGACCACTGGAGGAGCTTCTCTCTGCCCCCATCTCCAAGGGACCCCTCAGCTGCTGGATTCTTAGCACATTTGAAGAGACTTTACTGCTAATAATCACTTATAGAAAAGTAAAATACCTGCTTAAGTAACTGTAGTACCGTTGTTACCTTAAATATTTAAGTAGCATGTTTAAAGTGAAGGTTAAGCAAAATCTCTCATTAGTTATGCTGTATCTAGACTATACCTACACAACCAGTATAATGCTCAGCCGTCTCTACTTTTTGTCATTTGGGCCCACTTTCTATCTGGATTCTTGACCCAACAGGCTTTGATGACTGGCTCCAAAGCTGCTTTATTCTGTCTACCTGCTCAGAATGAAGAATTTGGTATTTTCATTGACAGGGCAGAAGTTGGCTGCCACATTCCTCTTGGCACTAGAAGTCAGTAGATATGTTGGGAGAAATGGTGCCCAAGGCTGCTGGGAAGCAGCTGGGGGAGCTGGGGGGGTTCAGCCTGGAGCAGAGGAGGCTGAGGGGAGCCCTCATCGCTCCCTACAACTGCCTGAGAGGAGGGGGGAGCCGGGGGGGTCGGGCTCTGCTCCCAGGGAAGGGGCGATGGGACGAGGGGCAACGGCCTCAAGTTGTGCCAGGGCAGGGTGAGGTTGGGCCTGGGGAACAATTCCTTCCCCAAAGGGCTGTCAGGGGCTGGAAGGGGCTGCGTCCCCACCCCTGGGGGGATTTAACAGCCGGGCAGAGGCGGTGCTGAGGGCCAGGGTTTGGGGGTGAGATGGCAGGGGTAGGGGAACAGTTGGGCTGGGGGAGCTTAAAGGGCTTTTCCAACCTAAACGATTCTATGAAACACACAGAGGAATTAAGGACATAACTCAAAGCCTGTTGCACACAAGCAGCCATACAGAACATCAATCTTTCCCATAGCTTTTCACCTTAAAGAGTCAAATGAACACTGTTGAATATTACCAATTAAAGGAAAAAAAAAAATCAACGATCGCGTCAAAAGGACAACTACCTTACTAGATACGCTGGGCATTTTGCCTGGGGGTTTTCTGCTTGCCTATCTCCCTGCACCCCCATTTACATCAGAGACAGTAGGTGCATCTCACACACAAGACAGCTGAAAAAAAATTGGGACCAAAACAGAGCAGCACATAAAGGGTCACAGGTTTACCTGATTTCCCAATATTTCCTTTCACATTTCAGACCTGTTTTTAAATAAAATGTGCTAATGAGCTTTAATGGCATGACAGAGCATATGTTTGTGCATGAACGACGCGCCGATCTTCCAAATACAACAAAGGAACGTTAAGCAGCGATAGCACGGAGCGAGCACTCAGGAATCATCCGTTCCATTAAAGCAAAAAAACATCAAATGATGTAAAAAGTGGTCCCACAGGCATGTATTTATTATGGCATGTAACAAAAAAAAAAAAAAAGGAAAAAATCTAAACCGGCTAGCTGGTCTCCAACACTGTACTTCACCAGGTCCTGATAGTCCCAAGTGGTGCTCTATGCACTAGTATGCACCGTGCGTGCCCTATTTCCATTGAATAGACACATAAAAAGGCACATTAGAGCAAAAAACTGCTGGCCAAAAGTTCCTAAACGCCCATCTATTTTGCCAAATTCACTGTCAAGGGTTGATACTTTTAATCTAACTCTCCCAGCTATAATGCCTGTTCTCCAGAGTTATTAAGACTTGCCTTTCCTTATTTATTTTGCCATTTATCAAGAAAATCAATTTTTGGAGCAGCAAAATGAGTTTGGGAGGGAAGTGGTGTTTGTTTTAGTTTCGTTTGCTGCTTTTATTACGGCTTATGAATTCACATTAAACTAGCCTAAAATCTCCTGTGATTAGGAATCCAAAAAGGTAGGAATAAAAAAAGATTAAGTCACTATTGGTGAACTTTAGCTGCGATAAATCAAGTTATACCTCCCAAACAATTAATTTCTGAAAGTGGTTTTTTTTCTTTATGAAAAAGGAAAATGACTACCATAGATCCAGAGGGGGAGGAACGTGCAAAACTGGAGACTCCATTTCCTTTACTCTGTCCAATACAGTATTTCCTAAATTTCAGCATAGCAGGTTTCTTCTGTTTATCCCACAGTTTCTTACAAGCGATACCTCCTTGTATCACTTCAAATGATTCAATTTTATCCTTAGGTCATTAAAATCCACAAAATACTGGTAGGCAATAGTATCTACTATTGTAGTAGATAACATAATTTCTTAGCCGTTCTACGTGCGCTTCAATAGATCTTTCGGAATCATCAGTGCATTTATAATATGCTAAAAATAATTTAGTGTTACAGCTTTGTTGTGTTCCTAGGTGGGGATTAAAATTTCTTCACATCTGCAAGAGTTTAGCCTTGGGTTTAACAGCTGTCCTAGCAACTAGAGACAGCTTTTACCTGAAACCCGGCCGTGCTGTTACAGGAACACCGATACAGCTCAAGGTGCAATTGCAATAAAGCAGGGCTGTAATTTTTACATCCAGTTACCTCGTCTCTTTGGAAACTGCTGATGTTCTGTCTAGACAAGCACACAGCAGTTTTGATTCGCACCAGCACAATTATTAAGAAACTCCTTGGATTTTTTTTTCCCCCTCCCCATTTTTCCAATACTGATGAAGCAACCTGATAAAACACCATGGCACGAGCAACAGTCCTACGTTCAAAGCTGAGACACGCACCAATGATATCAAACACTCTCTAAAAATACCTTTTAAATCATTTAAAGCTCTTGAAGAACTTCAGTACTTAAAGGGAGCCTAAAGGAAAGATGGGGACACTCTTTTTAGTAAAGCCAGCTGTGACAGGACAAGGGGGGATGGCTTTAAACTAAAACAAGGTAGGTTTAGACTGGATCTAAGGAAGAAATTGTTTCCAGTGAGGGTGGTGAAACCCTGGCAGGGGTTGCCCAGAGAGGGGGTGGAGGCCCCATCCCTGGGAACATTCCAGGCCAGGTTGGACGGGGCTGTGAGCAACCTGATGTGGTTGAAGGTGTCCCTGCTCCTGCAGGGGGGTTGGGCTGGGTGACCTCTGGGGGTCCCTTCCAACCCAAAACATTCTGTGATTCTAAATAAGTTGCTCTTCAGCTGACACTTTTTGGGGAGCATATGGGCCAACTTTCAGCTGAAGTAGAAATATGACAAAGGTTTTTTTGTTCGTGGTACTTGCTCAACATGTACAGTTGAGTCCCAGAATAAATGTGGTTGCAACAGCAATTTGGGAAGTCCCCTCTTTTTTCTTCCCTGGGTATTAACCTCCAGAATGGCATTTCTCCCAAAACCCAAGAAAGTTCCTTCTGCAATAAAGGGGAAGTCGAGGCAGACTACATGCAAGGTGCCATCTTGTGACACCTGCCTAACACTGCATTAACAGTCTTTCAGGAGCTCGAAGGGCAACACTGGCCAGCTCTACTTCTCCACTGACTTCAGCAGAGAGGAATATTCTCAACTTCTTTGACAAAGTAGGTCTCAACTATTCTTAATGGTCTCTTCAGCCTACTTACACATTATGTTTGAAACACTGAAGGTGCATCTTCCACTTGGGTTCAAGCAAGATTAAACTTTCCCATAGCCCTTCCAGGGACACTCCACATTTGCTTTTTATCAGCTTTAAACAGGAGAATGGAGTCCACTTTATCATCTTGCCAAAGGGACACCCAGCTAGGTGGTTTTTTGTTGGGTTCCCCCCCAAAAAGTAACCTCTGATTTCAGGCAGAACTGAATCAGTGACAAGAAATGTAATGCTGAAAGTCTCCGTGGGTTAAGGGAGACAAATTTCTTGATAAAACCTAATTAAAAGGCACTTAAGTGTTTAAACGCTACACTCATGACTCAAGAGTTTGCAATCATAGAATCACAGACTAGTTTGGGTTGGAAGGGACCTTTAAAGGTCATCTAGTCCAAGCCCGCTGCATAGGACATAGGCACAGATTTATTGAAACACAGCCCCCATGGCGACCAATAGACAATTCGCATGAACTATATGGATATAACCTGTTCCTACAGTCACTAGACATCTGCTACTGGGGATTACCAAAACCAGGACATTGGTCTAAATAGGTCTGTAGCTGTGATGTAGCTTATCTGTTGTTTGTTTCAGGGTTTGTTGCGGGGGAGGTTTTGTTCGTTTTTTTTTTTCCACAAGAAAAAAAAATATAAATAATTTTCAGCATAAATAATTTTTAAGGTACAAATCATCATGACCACACACCAAAAATTATCACATCAGACCAGCTGGTCTTCACCAAGGGGAGTTTCCCTATAAAGCAACCTTGGATTCTGCTTTTTATCATCCTCCGAAAGACCAACGGTTTGGATTAACAGTAAAGCCAGACCCTCTAAAGGACTGATCCTGCAACAGTCAATAGAGACATAAGAGAGGGCAGCGTGGTTTCTAGCTGAAATCCTACCAATTACTAGAAATACCAATAATCAGCACTCTGTTAAATTGGGAGTTTTAATAAGATGCTGGAGAAGGAAGCAGCTCTTAGTTTCTCTCCAGTGCTCTCATCATGTCAGCCTGGAACACTTTTACAGCTGGAGCACATCAGGGCTGTAAGGATCCTCAAGAAGTTCTTAGAATCAGTGTATTTTCCCCATACATGGCAGGCCTCATGCATAAAATTCTCGACTGATTAAAAACAGTTTTCATTTGCTACATTTTCTTTATTGAAAGCACTTTAAGCCATGAAAGTGTAAAGGGAAGGGCTTTAAAAAGGTAATATACTTTCAGTACCCCTGAGCAGTCTGTTCCACGCGGAGTTGACTGGTACCTTTTAGAGTTGACTGCTTTATTGACTGTTAATGCTTTAAAAAGCGTGGTGAAATCATGTTCAGAGTCTTTACTGCGAGAAAGATATATGCCCCTTATGCATACCAGTGGTTTGGCAATTTTAACCTCCAAAGACATAAATGTTGATGTATTCTATGTTGCCAAACAGCACAGTAAGTATTTAAAATGCTGTGAACAGACCTATAGTTTAAAAGTGACACTACCAGAGATTAGATTGTAATTCAGTGAATGAATCTCTTCCTAAAACCTGTCTGAAATATTAAAGCTCACGATCCTGCCTTTAAAATCTTGCACAGAAATGGGAGACTAGGTAAAATGAGGCTATGTACTGTTGACATGAACACAACCTTCCACTCATCGGGACAGTGGAATCGCACATACCATCGTCATCTCCTTTGGATGAAAGCACCAGGCTGTCCAGAAAAAGTCTGTTTAGCAGCGATACCTCGTGCGCCGCACAAAGGATCCAAAAAATCCAGTTTGCAAGTGTTAGAGTACTAAACATAGCTCTGTCCTACCCCAATCCCCATCTCTGTAAAAGGCAGCTTTTCTGAACATAGGAAGTTTATTTGCTTTGCCAAGCAACGACTAACACAACATACTGGAGTGCGAGACCTTCATTTCTCCTCTTGCCCTCTTTCCCTTACTCTGCTGCGTTTCCATCTGCCAATGCCTTAAGTCAATGATGTTCTGCCAACATTACACAGCAACTCCCTCAAAAAAAAAAAACCCCACACCACAAAAATTCTGCTCGCTCAGGAATATGTGTCCTTCAAATAGGAAAACACCATTGCTGCTTGAAGAACTCATTGCCAATTTTACATGCCATACACCCTATATTTCACCTTATAATATGAACCACTTCAATACAATCGGAAAAAAAATTAAAATCAGAATCACCAAAGCCAGAAAGCTCCTGTAGAGATTGTCCAAGTCCAGCGCCCTACAGAAAGTAGGGGTAGCTACCAGCACTGGATCCTGAATAACTCCCAAGACAGAGTCCACAGCATGCCTAGGCAATCCATTTCACAGTGTGATCTCCCTTATAGGAAAAACACTTATGTTTTAACTAATTTCTTGTATTTCAGTTTGTCTGCATCACCTCTCGTCCTTCTTGCTGTCTTTCCAATTAAGAAATCTTTATCAGCTCTTTCAGTTTCAGCCAAATTGTTCTTGAACACAGAAAGTCCTGTCCTCCCCCTCCAAACTTCCCTCCATCATTGCAGGGATACGAGATCAGGACCTGCCATGCAAAGCACAGTCCTTCCTATGAAAAGCTCAAAATTACAGAGCTGGGCACAGCACAACAGGGAATGCTCACATATGTGTGTTCACTTAAAAAAAATAATTGGAGTGATTTTATTAGTTAGTGGTTGCCAACAACCAAGATCAAGGCCAAATAACAACGTGAACTGGCAAAAAGCCCTACTTGGCAAAGCACAGCTCTGCAGGCTCCCTCTGAGGGCAACTTGATAACAGAATGACAAATTTCTTTGCATCTGTGGGGCTCTCCATCACTTTGGGTAGGAATCATAGCACAGGAGCACATACGCTGCTGAGGATGCAAGGTTAAATGACCAGAGATTCAGAGAGAAAAAAGTGGTGGGGAGGAGGTAGATTAGAAAAAAAGTTGAGACTCTTATTACCAGTTTAAATCAGGTAACATGAGAAAACACGCCTTTTCTAGCTGGTGGAGAAGGGTTTGGAAGAAGAGAAGTGCTCTTCAGTTTGAGGGACCTTAACACTGGAAAAGGCACCAGGGTTGACAAGGAACACCAGAGGGACCAGCTGAGAAGAGCACTTCTCAGTGCTGGCCTCCCTCCCTGTATAACTGGTGAGCATTTGGAAGGACACAGGATGCCAAGAAGTTATAATGCTGCTGGACCAAACTGGATTGAACATCAGTTTTACATTACATCCCCATGTTGTTCAAAACATGGCAGGACAGCAAGACTAGGTAGCGCATAGACTGGATGCCTGGAGAAAAATTCATCTCCCCCCAACAGGCTATGGGTTACCAAGAGATTTGGGGTTTCTTTGTACCTTTTATTTGAAGGGTCTCCAAACATTTTTTTCCCCAATAATCGTATGATTAAGGACTCACTACATCCTTCTACGGACTGATGAAGAGGCAGAAAAGACCACTTTAAAACTTCAGGCAAACATCTTTGTAAAAGGTATTTGTTAAGTCAATGAGAAGCCGTAAGTGTTCTCAGATGCCTGGTAACAAAACTTCTGTTCCTTCTGCCGCATACCTACACAAGTGCTTTAAAGGAAATACAAAGAGGCTGCCAATTCCAGTAAGCTGCATAATGAGTTCTTGTCTACAAAAAAGTTCCGAAGCCATAAAAATTCATACATTCAGTGCCCTACAGAAGCTTGGCATTTTTTTTTTGTGATCTTCAATTCGTCGGAAAAGCAGTTAATTCCCAACTTCAGAGGTTCATCTATTTTGAAGACAATAAATATGCAGCAAATAACTCACAGCAACAAAGAGGTGATTAGACATATTTAAACAAGAATAATACCTTGTCAAAAGTAAATTACTGTCGCAGAAGTGTCATATCTAGCTTTCCTTCTTTTGTAGAAGTCGGGGGGGGGGGGGGAGGAGAAAACCCACAGAACATTTTTTGGTCTTATTTTTTTAAAAAAGAGCAGCTTCTCACAAACAGTATTTCCAGCAATCCAAAAGGTAGGAATGTTTCTACCTACCTGCTACCATGACCTTTGCTGTCCGACTGATGATAGCTCCAATGCCTTCTAGAGATGCTTCACACTGGTAGAGCCCTTCATCTGGTTTGTGGTGCCGGGAATGGACTATGTTTTGTATCAAGAGCGATCCATTAGCCAGCTGCTGCCTCCTTTCGTCTACGGCCAGGTTTAAGAAGACTGCATCTTTCTTCCATTTAATCACGGGGGCTCCTTGATCTGATTCTGCTATGCAGTTCAAGAGGACGTTGCTTCCGCGCATGGTGACAGCATCTGAAGGCTCAGTCAAGAACCTCAATGACGTAAAAGCCTTGATCTGTGAACCTGAAACAGCAAAACCATAAGAGACATGGAGTAAATATTGGTTATACATTTCTATGGAGGAAGAAACATAACTATATTAGATACAGAAACTCAATACAGAGAACCCCCCGAGGCACCACAGATGCAGCTAGCAAGTATTGTAAGAAATTAAGCTACGATTCTCTGCAAATTGCTCACACACACAAAAATCCCCAAGCATAAATTATAGTTTTGTCCCATCACTACAAGAAGAATATTTGTAGATCAATAGGTCTTTTCTATGTAAAACATGGAGATAAAGCAAAGCTAGAGATCTGTACAGCTATATACAGCTGACTTGGAGATTAGCATGAAACCACCATAGCTCGCGGTTCATTTGGAGAATTTAATTGCTTGCAGGACCTACCCCAGCCACATGCACCGAGACGCATTTCAGCGTGACAAGCACAAAAATAGCATTGGGCCTCGCTTTGTTCGCCGTTAGCAAACAAGTGGGAGGAAAGCCTGCAAGAGCATGGTCTGACCATCTACCAGAAATGGTGCCAAAACCTCAAACGCGGTGGATCTTCTTCCACCTCACCAGAATAACATTCTCCTCAGTACCAACTAGCCCAGCCACTGCTCTCCAGTAGGCAGCAAACGAAAAACCACACAAGCACATCCTTTGGATAGAGAAGAAGTAGGGGAGGTGTTGAGTGCCAACTCTGCAAGCTGCACACCAGCCCCACCACGGCACTCTAGACTTGAGATTTCCACCTGCTGCAAGAATACAGAGGCCAAATTCTTATGGATCACTTGGGTAACAGAACACCAATCAACTTTGTGTAGTTAGGAGATTAATCAGACTGTAAAGGCAGAGGGAGACGCTCCAAGAGCAGAGCTACAATACGAGGTCTGCTAAAGAGTAGAAAAATCATTTAAATGCTCAAGAACACATGGATGCAGTCACGTCAAAGGGTACAACTCAAAATAAGATAAAGTGGTTCTTTTGCTCTACTGCATCAAGCATTTTCTAGTCATTTATAAATGGGCAAAGCACATACAACTTCTATTTTTAGACAAGACAGTCTTTTCAAGTCTCAGTGACTACACTTGAGTGAGAAACTACCAGAGTAGTTGCCACTATATCAGAATAAAATCAAGGTTTCGGACGTATCACCGGCTTGCCTATCCCGCCCTGCCCAGGGGCGGCACCTCTGTGTGCTTCCAGGTTTCGATACAAGCCTCTGGTTCCCAGAAAAACAATCTTACACGATAAAAAGATTTTAAAAACCTTTTAGTCCTAAGAAAAATAGCAATTATTTCTATTTTATACCTCAAAAAGCAAAGCTTTCTAAGCCACTTGGCACTTGCTTCATAGAAATTAATTTTATTGTCAAGTACTTGGTTCCATGCATCCGCTAACTGAAGTAGCCAGGTACCAGATTTTCCTTCAAAGCGTACAAAGAAAAAAGTTGTGGCTTCAAAAAAACTAATAAAATTTAGCAAGCAAGAGTTGGCAGCCTAAACTTGTAGAGTAGTTCAAGCACCGTAACAAGAGCACCATAATGATTTAGAATAAAACATGTTGTCTAATAACATCAAGAAGAGTAGCCAAATCCTGATTTGTTTTTCATCTATCTTAACACTCAGATTTCAGTTACTGGAGGAAGCACATCGGAATCAGGCCCAAAAGTTGCACATAACAGCACAGAGGTATATTTACAGTGCATTAAAAGGTTGTTATTTTAAAAGCATGCATTTCTTCCCCTTCTCCCAAAGGCAACTGTCTTCTGTTTGTACGTCACAGCTTCTGGTTGGACATTTTATTTATGTCACCAACACAAGGGTTTAACACAGCTGCTTATGACAGCATGTTAATGATTTTATGCTGCTATTATCACAACTAAATAATCCATTTATGCGGGAGAAACAGGGTTATGACAGCTTCCAGTGCAGCAAATGCAGAAGTTCCAGAAGTTAAACAAAGATTAACTTTCTTTTCATGCAATTACCCTTGCAGTTCAGTTGCAATTTCAGCTATTCACATCCTCTGCAAAAAGCATATTTAACCTAAATTGCTTTACTACAAGGAACCTAACAGCTTGAATAACCTGGAAAGCTTTCTGAATGTGAGGAAAATTCAAATCTTCTTGGAAATAATATTCCTGGAGATAGAAGTAATGGTGACATCTTAAAAACGCAAGAAAATGACCATGTATTTTCAGAAGAGATTACCTGGAAGGGTAAGAATCTAATGGCCGCAGGTTTGTAGCATATAGGTGCTGAAGAAGAAAATCTCATTACTACCTATTTGCATATTCAAACTATTAGCTCAGTTTGGAAAGCCCAGCTGCAACGTTACACCCACAGTCAGGGCAGCCGGGCCAGCTTTCTCAATAATACATCATCTTACCGCATCCTTTACTTAGACAAAATTTCATCTCTAATTTCTACCTCAAACAGCGATGACTAAACCAAATTTCTCTTGGTTAGAGTGAGGAATACACCACACCTAATACATAAACCTATTTCAGCCCCTAAAAAAAACCCCACAATACTAATTTAGTGATATAACCCAGGATAAACAAACTCAGCCTTTGAATTAAGGGAGAGGCAAATCCCAGACCTGATCAGACCAGACCACAACACCTCTCCGCACCTTCCTTCTATAGACACAAAACTAAGGACTGTCACCTGAAAAAAAAACCCAAATATCCACATATATGAATTAAAAAAAGTTTTGCACACTACTCACACTAAGAAACCAAACTCTGCTAACGCAGTTTATGAACACACATTGAACGTGCTCCAACCAGGCTGGTGGGAATTTTAGCTGTTGTAGAGAAGTGGCCATAAGATAGAGCCCAATTTCTAGCAGACTACTTCAAGAGTTTGCCTCAAAAAAACCCGCTTACTTACAGTTTCTTGATATTCAGGGATTCTTCTCAGGGGGAAGAATTTCTCAACGAATTTCTGTATTCACTGTCTGTTCACCAAGAATAGCACATGGTTTTGTGTACACATAAACACACATGCCAAAACAAAACCAAGCCTCTGAAAGAATTCCTAAGGCGTCGTACAAAACACGAGCAAGTGCAATTTCTCCAGCAACTCTGCTTAACGATACCTGTAATTTCAGGCCTAAGTCAGAGTTCAAAAGCATTTCCCTGGATCCCTGTTCTCCAGTACAGTGTCTATCCATCCTCTTTGACATGTCAGGATTTCAGGGCATGCTCAAGCCTAAGCCAAACACCACGCACGCTACTGCTACCTCCAGGTAAGCCAACAGAGAAAACATGGCCACACAGCCCATACTTAGGCTGCTCCTATAGATCCTTTGGGTCTCTACTGCCTAAAATACCCTCGCTCAGAGAAGACCAAAACAAAACAAAGCTCCAGCTTATGGAGGTCTTTCCTCCCGAGGCACTCGCTGCAGCGTGCTTCTCCTTCCGTATTCTCCAAAAGCAGGAGCGTGCTCTCCAAAACAACTCTGTGCCTCTACCCTGGCGTAGCGGAAACCCCAGGGTGAACCCCCCCGCATCGCAACCAAGGAGGTAGGAGCAGCCTTTTGGACTCCAGCTCAAATATCAGGCTTGCAAAGCAGAGCCCAGCCAGCCTTTTAATAGCTGGAAACGTGAAGATAATGAAAAAGTTCTTTAATATTTCTCTCCTAGTCCTTGGGCAGCTTCTTTGCCATTCTGCTTTCCAGTAAGCGTCTCGTGGCCGGAACGGCTGCAGCTGTAAGCTCCTTTGCCATTTTCATGGGCAGGGTAGGGGACTCCTTTTAAAACAGAGCTGCTAAACCTACAATTTAATCCTTATTGCAACAGCTCAACTGAAAAGGGAAGCAAGGAGGGAAGAAAAGAGAAAGCAGCCAGGCAGGAGAAATAAGAGATGAAGAAACTTGCTGTAAATCACGCTCATGTGTGGTTTCCAAGCCTCGCTCTCAGGGGGGTCTCTCCCTTTACTTGGTATTTTTGCTAATGCCCTTCATTTTTCATCTGTACTTCCTTGCAATCCCTCAGAGCTCCAAGACATTCAACAGCTAAAAAATAAGAGGCTGCGGTCATAAGGAGTCACCAAGTTGCAGAGAATGCACTTGTTCACACTTACATTTGAGCCCTGGTTTGATGTTCCCCAGTACAGTTTGCAAAAAACCAACTTGCACCCATACTGGTTAATGCTTTCTTCTATCGCCTGCATGACAGCAAGGACGCCCTTGCAGCTGCCTCGAGACGCCCTGGGATTTGCTTCCAGGCTCTTTGCCTCTCAGAGGCTTTACAAGTCAGAACAAGAGAGGGAAGAGCTGTTACAGCCGCTTCATCTGTTGCTGTAAACATATTCACCCTTTGCGTGCGTGCTCACAGCTGTCATTTAAGGTCCAGCACTCTCATATTTGAAGAAAACAGATTTAATTGAAATTAAGAATCCTGCAAACCCGAGGCTGCTGAATCCGATGGACCCCAGGGCACCTTAACACTTCCTTTTCCCTCCGATGACAGTATGCACAGAACAACTACAGACACAGATTTATGAGATCTATGGCTTAACTACAAACTTGAATGGAAGCATTGTAAAGATTAAATACCTCCTACAGAAAGCTACCGCGTCAGCTATTCCAAGCACATCCGTATCATCCAACAAGCCCATAACACTGCGTGGAGATGTGAAGCTCCGAGGTCAAGGAGAACACCCTTGGCAATAGCCCACACAGCCTTTAGGCAAATAAAGGAGAAGAAAACTTGAAGTTGAAAGACCCCATCCTTGGTCCCTTGCTGCTTTAGCAACCCCGACATTACCCTACGCGATGACCTGCTTTGTGATAGAGGAATAAAACTAATGGGCTTCTCACCCCGACAGGTAACAGCACAGTAACTTCAAGGTTATCCTTCTCCAGGCCGCAGACAAAAATTACCATTTAAAAGATCATCTCTGATGGGCTTCTTAATCAGTCCCTTGCTTTGAACCCTCCGCTTTCTGTTCCGGCTTTGTGAAATGTAATCTTCCAGGGTGGGTTGTTTTTTTTTTTTCCACCTTCATGTTCTGCATCAGTTGCTTCCATTACAGAGAGGGAAGAGATGTCACAGTTGCAAAAGCATTTGACCAGGCCACCCCCGGAGCTTTCTTCTTTTTTAAATAAACATTAAGAAATATGACTTTCACACACAGACCATTTGAAATCTGTGAATACAGAAACACCACCACCCCCTGTCTAACTGAAATTTGGTAGCGGAGCATCGTAGCTGAACTAAGTCTATTACAATGAAGTGTATTTATGGACACTCAGAGTATATGTTTTTTCAGAGGGTTCCCCCCTCCCCCCCCCTTCACCTACAGAGCCTGCATGAATTAGCTTAATTGCCAGGCTAATAAGCATTGATTTACATGCGTAGGTAATGCAGAATACACAGCAAAACTTGATACAGTTTTATCCATTTGCACAAAATACACTAATACAAAGCTTAATATGTATTAAAAGGAGAACTCTTGGCTTAATATTTTTATTATAGCTTATGATGTGCCTTCTGGGGTGCTGAATATTTCATTTCAGCTCTATGAAATTTTGAAAGTCTAGCCTGACGCCTGCATTTGATGTTCAAACGTAGAAATAAAAATTCCTGCTCCAAGAAACGTACAATGCGACACATGAGCGTGTGGTACGCGGAAGCACTGTTCAATTTTTTAAAGATGAACGTCTACTTCTTATCAGGACTATCATGATGTTCCAAATCACTGAATTTTTAACTGGTGCTATCACACCATTTTGGACTGTACTGAGGGTAAAAGTGCTTGTAACATCAATTCCGTTAGAACTTCTCCATATTCAACGAAGCGTTAGGAATACGTAAGGACCAGAAAGCTGTTTTTCACTTGAAAGCTTTAGATTGATAAAAAGAAGGGACATAGGTGATTTATCACCAAGGGTAGTGCCTCCACACCGCACTAGCCCACCGCTTCCATCCAAAGTGCTCAAGACATCAAGGTACCAAGAACTTTCGCAGGGTGCAACGGATGAGCAACACCTAGAAAAGGGGCTTTATCGGGGCCAAGACCAAGACTCCTGAGCAGATCCCCCATCATTTTTGACCCCTGTTCAAGCCGCCCCTCTAGTGTAAAGTCAAAAAAGTAAATGAACAACTGATCAAACCAAACAAGCCGAGTTTCCGGTGTAGCTCCCCTCGCCAAAGGAAGAACGATGGACACCTACGCGACAGACAGGGTTGTCGCACCACCTTACGCACTGAGTGCTGAGGGGTTAAATCAACATGGGCTAACGATGGGGTAGGAGTTGAGAGCACGCGAAGGATGCTGCTTTCCACTACCCCTCTGACTAGGGAGGTCTCTAAAAGCACTATTTATTGATCAGACCCGTTTGACTCCTTTCCCAGCAAGGATATTTGGAATAGCCCACTAATTCGGAGAACAGCTCTCTGGCTGACCTATGCTGATCTCTGACCGCGGTGCAGCCAAAAGGGCCCTCCTTCCCCTCCTCCAGCCCCAGCCGGGTGCTCCTGGGGCTTCCCTCACCTTGGCCCCATCAAGCAGAAGAGCACGAAAGCCAGCTTGACCTACTGACCCTCAAAAGAAAAATCACTTTTCTCCATCAGATCAAATTCCTTGTAACTGAACCATAAAACATAAGGCAGAAGGCAAGAGTGCAACTATTTGGAAGAGAAGGGCCAAGGAAGGAAGGGAGAAAAAAAAAAAAAAAAGAGACCAAGTCTTCTGGCCTGCTGTTATTCTGTGTTGGGGAAGAGACAACACATTGGCTTGGCTATATAAAAGCCATTTAACAAGCACCTACATGCACCCACAATTTGCTTGCCTTGCCCATGCGCTCAGTGAAAGTCAGGCTACAGCAGCCTCTGGAAGAGCCAGAGCTCAGGTCCTCTTGAGCCAAGATCATCTGATGTCAGGTGCAGCTAGGCTTGCCTTAAAACAGTACAAGCAATTCTCATTGACTAATTTCAGCCAAATCAGTTTGATGAACAAAATCCAGTCTCCCCAACCAACAAGCCCCGCAGCATACACTGCTTCTACAAGCTTATAAATCCATTTAAGCTACAAGTTAATGAGAACAAATTCAGAAGACCTGGTTATCCCTGGAACAAAGTGAGACAATCATTTGCTTCCCACACAGCACAGAGGACATAAGGCACAAGGGTATTTGGCTATGTTCAAAAACATGGGTAATATTGGAAGAGGACAGAGATTTGCTCAACACAGTGGGCACAGCATCTTTTCTGGTCCAAAGCCTTCCAGAACTTCAGGTAGAAGCTGCGCAGACCTCTGGGAAACCCAAACAGAGCATAGTGGCAACCTGGATTTTCATTTTGAGCAGCCAGAGAAGACTGCTGGACGGTCAACAAGTCAGTGTGCCATTTCTGCCTACGTGCTTTTGTTTCAAATGCTTTAATTACATTATCAGAAAATCATTATTTGCTGGGTTTCCTCAGTTTTCCTCAAGATAACTGGTACCTGCACTTGCCAATTCACTCATACAAGTTCCATGAAATTAAAAGATACAGCACTGTATCTACAGACAGCAGCACAGCATCGTTGGTACTTTCTATATTCCCCATGTATTAGATTTAATATACTTTTCAAGATCAAAGACACATAAAAGCATAAGCCAAACATGTAAATTCTTGGAGAATAGCAATGTTTTAAGGTGTCAGAAAGTGGTATTAGCAACTAGGATGTTGTTATAATTTTGAACCATCCCATTAAGTTTTCAAACAGCTCGCAGCAGACGACTCCAGCTGTGTTCAGCTCATTTTCCCAGGGTACATCACACCACCAGCACATTGCTGGTTTCAATGTTCTCCCTGGCAGATGCTTCTTGTCGTTCTTGACAATGAAAAAAATTACTCTTGCAACTGTTAAATACACACCCAAGACACACCAGATTTCAGGTTTGCCCATCAGAAGCGGTCTGTTTTCCGAAATAGCGCATTTGAGGAGTTAGCCGAGCGTGGCCCTTACGGAACAGGGCTGAAAAGTCAAGTCCATCCTGACAGCTACAATATGTCAAAAGCTGTCTACCAACACCCTCTCTCACATCTGAGACCCACAGTGCAACCTTCTCATTTGCCAAGTTATGAAAAAAGGATATTCCTACACTGAACCTTCAAAGCTCCAGCCGCCTTCTGGCAACATTTCAGTCTGCTGCATCCAAGCATTTGCTGCATTCAAGCCCTGGGGGGATTTAACAGCCGGGCAGCCGAGGTGCTGAGGGCCAGGGTTTAGTGGTGGGATGGCAGGGGTAGGGGAACGGTTGGGCTTGGGTATCTTAAAGGGCTTTTCCAACCTAAATGATTCTGTGATCCCATTGATGCATTTCACAGGCCAGCCCAGCAATGGAAAACACAGAAGAGACACCCCAAGAAGTGCCTGACTACAGATATGGGACTAAAAGCAGAACAAGGAGAAGTGAATTTGGGGTATATAGCTGTAGAGGCAGAAGGCGAAACAAAATTTTAAAAATCATTTATTAGATTATGGTATTATTAGATTAAATAACCTAGATTAAAAAAACCACATGGGGAGGGGATGAGGGGATCAGGGCAGAGCAAGAACCACCACCAAGGATGAGAAGGAAGAGGAAATCCCCCAGGGCAGCGGTGAAGGAAGAGTCAAGAAGCAGGGAGAAAGAAAGAAAAGGGGAGAGAAAAAAAAGAAAATCAATCGAGTACTGAATCCAAGCCAAGCAGAAAAGGGCTAAAAGGGGAGAGTTGAGTGGAATATAAACAAGAAAAGGCCCACAGATCTGGCCAGATGCAGGTTTTTACCAGTCACTGTGGAGAAAGGCAGACGGCGAGAAGGAGACGTGAGCCAACGGAACAGACATCCGCGCTTGGTTGAAAGGGCAAAGGAGGGCAAGAGACAGAGAGGGCAAGGACACGGATATGTAAGGAAAGGAGAAAGAAAGAAGTCAGGTAAAAGGAAGAATGAAGAGGAGGATGAAAAGATAACGAAGAGCGAGAGCTGCCGAGTTAAAACATCAAAAGAACATATCATTGCTGAAAAAGGAAATCCCTTCCAAGAGCTTTAAGCCAAAGGAACAGGCAGAAAGAGCAAAACCAAAGCCAGCATTTCCACAGTTTGATTTCTTTTTTTTTTTTTTGCAATGGTGATGAATTTAAGGGGGGGAAAAAAAAGAGCAGAGGAAGAAGCAAGAGTGAAGAGGATGGGGGGAAAAAAAAAAAAAAAAAAAACACCAAACCAAAACACAGCCTCCACAGATGAGAAGTCTGTGCTGAAGTCAAGAGCATTATAGCTCGGAACAGCCTCGAGCAGAAACGCTGCAGCTCAAACATGCGCAGCAGCGCTCAGAATAACCCGCTTCTTGGGAAGAGAAAACATTTAGACAGAGGGGGGGGTTGTTTTCGTATTTGTTCATTTCTTAAATGCATTCCTCCTTCCTCGCAGGCCATTTAGCAATGCAATAAATTAATTTGTACTTTAGAGTGAACTCTTTAATCCTTTTTGTTCTTTCCCCTCCCCATCAAATGCATACTACTGAATTTGCATGCATTAGCATAATGAAACATTAATTACATAGCATTTTGGATAGGACAAGCATAGAGCTTCAATCAATCTCAATAACTCACATCAGGAAGGTGAAAACCACTGGCCAAGCTTATCAGGACAACATAATAGACACAAACACATCAACAGTGCCTGCTGGGGGTGTGATTGAAACCCAGCATCCAACCCCCCCCAAAAAACCCCACTCAGAAAATTACAAAGATAGTAATAAATATCAATTATGTTAATGATACACAGACAAATTGTTTTCTCCTGGTTTTGTTAGAAACTAGAGCTGTGTTTGCACTGAAGGATG
Organism: Butorides virescens; assembly: GCA_017310255.1. Classification (NCBI taxonomy): domain Eukaryota; kingdom Metazoa; phylum Chordata; class Aves; order Pelecaniformes; family Ardeidae; genus Butorides; species Butorides virescens. The sequence goes on along the minus strand of JADKXX010010282.1, from coordinate 9,029 downwards.
AGCAGGACTGATCTGGCACATCCGACCCAGGGGGTGGGTTATCTCCTTCACCACATTGGGTGACATAAGCAGCCAAAAATAACGCGTGCATACCCTCCAGCAAACCCCCATGACTTTACAGAGCCTGCTTCTGGTCTTTGTTATCATCTCATCTGCAGCCTTCTCAAGCACCGGACACTATTGCTATGCCTGGTGTTGTTCATGTTGTCCCACGGTATAGAGGGACCACCCAGGGCCCCACAGCCAAAAACCCCTCACAAGTGGTCCCCACCGTACAAAAAAAGATGTGGGCAGGCTGGAGGGTGTCCAGAGCAAGGCCACCAAGATGATCCAAGGCCTAGGAAGCTTCTCTCAGCCATATGAGGATGGGCTGAGAGAGCTGGGTTTGTTCAGCCTGGAGAAAAGGCGGCTCAGAGGGGATCTCATCACCATGTACCAGTACTTCAGAGGTGGCTACAAGAAAGATGGAGACTCCCGTTTCACCAGGAGTCACACGGAAAAGATGAGTGGCAATGGGTACAAGTTAATCCTGAGAAGATTCCGACTGAACACAAGAGAAAAATGTTTGCCAATGAGAACAGTCAACCATTGGAATAATCTCCACAGGGGAGGGGTTGACTCCGCCACATTGGACACTTTCAAGATGCAGCTGGACAGGGTGCTGGGCCATTTTGTCTAGACTGTACTCTTGCCTAGAGAGGTTGGACCAGAGGATCCTTGAGGTCCCTTCCAACCTGGGATTCTATGATTCTGAGAGTGCCTGCATCTCCCTGTGCATACGCAAGACATAGGCACAAAGCAAACAAGCACCCAAGGTAAGGTGATAGGAGCTCAGTTGTGTCCTCCTCCCATTACTGCACTTACAATATCTTTAATATAACATTTTCCCTATTCCTGTTTACTAAACAGAGAAAGACAGTTTCTCGTTCAATCCTTGAAATTAAAATTCTCCCATTTCTCTTTAGTAAAAGGCTTCTGGGAACACCAGAAGGGTGTTCATTAAGGAAACAAACTGCAGTGCTACAATAATGTATGTGAGCGTTAAAGAAACAAATGGGGACTTCACTGCAGATGTAGAGCCCTTCCCTCTGCACAATGAAAGCACACAGCAAAGCCGACGGACTGTGTGCCCTGAATGCATCATTTCAGCTTTTGAAACACCCAGAAGAATTAAGAAAAAAAAAGTCTAATCTGAGCATAATCTGAGTCATAAAACATCCAACAGCAATCGAGACTGCTGTTGTGAGGGATAACCAATGAATATCAAACTGTTCACATCACACTCCCTTAATGCATCAGCCTTTCCAGCAGAAAAGAAATCCAACTACTCAATTTCACTTCATAATAAATCAGTTTCCTTGGTTTACTTTCTTTTAACTCCATGTCTCTCTACTACAACAGAAAAATTGAGGAGCTAGGCTAGATGACCTCCTGAGGTCCCTTCCAACCTCAACTATTCTGCAAGTCCAATAACAAAGATGAAAAAAGCCAATATCCCACCCCACCCCTCAATCCTAGGAAGAATCCAGACCTTGAAAAAAAATTTTAAAAAAATAATGACTGGCTGGAAAATGAACCTCTCCTTTGGGAGTTTGTCACATATCACAAGCCCCAGGACAACGGATTTGTCTCCAGCTGGGCACCTTATAAATTAAGCATATCCCTACATCCCTTACTTTGCAGCTTTGCACCAGCCTGGTTTTTGTTTTGCTGGATCAATGATGTAACTAAAGCTTGAGTTCCACCTGTTTTAGAGGAGATCAAGCCCTATATATGATGGGTCCAATTTTGACTTGGACAGTGATGTTAAATTAATTTACATCCACAAAATATCTGGACCTATATTTTTGAAGTCCTGCATGTGACATGATGGAGAGCTTTTCCTGAAAACCACAAAAATAAAAGGACTGGCTTTTGTGGCAGATTCATGTTCAGCAGGCATTCACAAAGGTCCAATGAAATCGTATTGAATACCATTGTATTTCAAAGATAGTGCAGAGGCTAGAAGAGACACCGTCCAAACAACTTCTAGAGCTGTCAATATGAGTTTACTTGCAGAATGTACAGTTTTTAGTTGGGAATTGGCTTTCTGCAATCCTCAGTATTTCTCATCATGCCTGTCCTTCGGGCAGAAGTGTCTTCAAAGCCCAAGCCTCATTCTCTGCCAGCTACCAAATACCAATTAACTGAGCATTTCCTAGCAAGGAGAAGAAAAAAAAATAAGAAGAAAAAAGAATCAACTAAGCAAATTTTAATCACTGAGCACAGAAAACAGCAGAACTCACCTGCCTCAGCTTTGGTGGCTGTGCAATGCTGGCTTTCAAAGACTGAGAACATCATCCTCACCTGGGACTCTGAAGGGGATAAGGAATCCCAAATCACAGAATCCCAGAATGGCAGGGGTTGGCAGGGCCCTCGGGAGCTCCCCCAGTGCCACCCCCCTGCCCAAGCAGGCTCACCCAGAGCAGGGGGCACAGGACAGCGGCCAGGCAGGGGTTGAAGATCTCCAGAGAAGGAGACTCCACAGCCCCCCTGGGCAGCCTGGGCCAGGGCTCGGGCACCCTCCAAGTCAACAAGTTCTTCCTCCCATTCAACTGGAACCTCTTCTGCTTCATTTTGTGCCCATTGCCCCTTGTCCTGGTGCTGGGCACCACTGAGAAGAGTCTGGCTCTGTCCTTGTGACATCCACTCTTAAGATACTTGTATGTGATTATTCTGTCATCAAATAACCACCTCTCTTGTCAGCAGTGAGGTTTCAAGGAAAATAAGCTTCTATGGGGAAAAAGAAACCATTTCTGCCCAGGAATTGAAGTGCCTTAGATGAGCCCTCCAGCATTCCCACTTCAGACATGCTAAAACAGCGGATTTGCTTGTACTAGGCTAGCTACAATGTTGACTTTAATGCACTTGCAATGTTTCTCATCAAATTCTAAGAAAGGATATAGCTTTTATTAAGCCTTCGATACCTCTTCACTCCCTGAACATATGCTGTATTTCAATGGTAGCAAAGAGCACGAAGGAAACCCCCAGGTAAGGTTTACCGCTCCCTCTCCGCCTTGGCGCACGTGTCTCCAGATGAACAGTCATAACTTGACTCAAAGGACATTTTCTCCTCCTTATTCTTCTCTGAGCTACTTGTCCTCCAAAGGACAAAAAGTCTCAGGCTCTCTCCAACCAAAAATTTATCCAACTGTACTTTACTCTTTTCCTCTTCCCATCTCTCTTTTACAAAGGTGAAGATGCTCCAATCCAAGCTTTGGCAACAGCTGAAGAATGCTCTCCTCAACCCCCTCAAGAGCCAGATCATTTTTCTATCCCTTATCTAACCACAGCCAACAACGGAATCAGACTGTACTCCCTCAAGTCCCCCAACCACCAAAGCACTCAGCAAGCACCGAATGAGCCCAGATATCAATAAAAAGTGAAGCTGAGGCACTGCCAAGTATCCACCCCAGCATCTGCCACCACACTTGGCGTAGGAAACAAGCACACAAGGAGCCCTTCTGCCTATCTCTGTCCTCTCAGGCTGGGATTGGTGGTCACTTGGCCATACAAGAAGCAGAACTTCTTGCACCCAGCTTCCCCAGCCACTTGCACAACGATGCTTGATTAGATCCCAAAGGGTTCAGGATGGACTGCCCTGATTTATGCCCAAGTCCTGCTGCAGGTCTGTTGAAGAAAACATCACACTGTCAAGTCACCACCGAGTCACTCTAACCAAGACAAAGTGTCCTGTTGTCTTTGGGCAAGCAGGCCCAAAAACCAGTGTGCACCGAGGCTCACAACACTCAGCAGGCACACGCCAAGTTTGCTGTGCAATTTTGGTTTAACCATGGATACTCCTGTATTATCTCACTAACTTGTTTCTGTAACAACTAAACAGAGATAAAACTGCGTCACTCAGACCCTTGGACATGAAGTTCTTCAGGTTATTGTACACATTCACTTCCAATTCTGCTGAACACGTGTTTTAAGAACCATTAGGTAAGAGCAGCAGCACAGCACCTGTAGGAAGAGAGGTCCTTCACCCATACAACCACAGCAGACTTACTGTGTGAAAGCTCAGTTGTTAAATGTGTCTTCTGAGACTAGGAAAAGTTCCGAAGTCAGAACACAAAATTCACTCTTATTAAAACATTGTGCTATGTTAGTAACTTCTACTCAATTTTACATGTGGAGCAAAAGTAAATCCAAAACCTCCTGATGTCCTATTCCCAGCCTGAGAATCTTCCTCTTAATAAAGTTATTTTTAGAAGTTTGCCAGCTCCAAGGGAAAACAGAAGGAGCAGTCCGATATTATATTATTCACTTGAACGAGTTTCCAAATTGAAATCACTAAGATTGCAAATACGGAGTTGTAACTACATGGGAATCCATTTGAAATAATTTCAGATCTGAATATTGCCATACGGTCCTGTTGATTTCAATGAAGAAAACCTACTCATGTGGATAATGCTCTGCAGATGGGGCAGTGGCTTTGGGGCCTTTTGCCAAGGCCGTACCTGCTCTTGGCCACCCCTGCAACTAAATGCCCGTTGATTACAAATATTTCTGGGACAAAAAAATAATAAAAACCCCAACAACTATATACCAGAAGTATTTACATCCCTAAGCTATGGACTCAGACTTAGGTTGTAGGCATGTGTCTGACCCATTTCATCTGAGGTTCTGGAGAAAACACACATAAAGGCTGTTGTTGAGGGGGTTTGGTGGGTTTTTTTGGTTTGTTGTTGTTTTTTAAATAAAAGCAAGATCAAAATAGATAAAAATCAAATCATCGCTTGTAAATCAAAAACACCAAACAAACCCACCCCAACACGTGCAGGCACAAAACCTCACAGACTTTAGTCCCACAAACATGCTTCGTCCAAGGCACCATCCCGAACACAGAGATGGGACCCACGCCAGGAGGGATGGTGCACGTCTTCTGGGTACAACAACAAATTGCTAAACTGGGCTAAACGGAGGACTAAGGTCCAAAAAAATGTCCAACTGTTTAAAAAGAAAGTCTTGTTTCCCAGACCTCCATTCCCAGATCACCCTTTCCTTCAGATGACATCATTCACTTGCGCAAAAAGCTTCACTGACCCCACACGGGAGGATTTCCTCCAAGTCTACTACAGATTGGGACATCTCTTTGCTTACTTCAGCCACGTTATAAACTGGGCTGTGGTTTATTGAGCTGTAAGAGATGTTTAAGCACGTACCAACCAAATGTGCCAAGGGCATTACGGACGACAGCCAGCCTCTGCCTCCCCTCACCCAAGCCCACCTTGAACCCGCTTCTCTTACTTTACACTACACATTTCTACGCATCTCTTTTGCCATTAAGGCTGCCTAATTGGTTTCTGCACCCTGTTTAATTGGTCAGAAAAATCCTGGCTGAGCTACAGAAAGCCATGTTGGCATGTCCTACAGCAAACCCCCACAACCAGCCAGGACAAGACAGGTTTTATTTAACATTTCTCTTTGGTGCCTTCCAGCTCTCCACCTGATTCCATTCACACAATTTCAGGGGGAAAAAAAAAAAAGAAAATATCCAAACCCTGAGCTACATGAGAGGCACATACAGGAGAAGGAAACGGGCATAGTTCCCAGCAAAGTTGTGAAAAAGGCAATTGCGACCTTCGAAAAGCAGTTATGGGGAGGGGGAAGCCCCAGACGTCGTTTCATAACCTTTGCCATCGGTAACAGCTCCTTTTAAATGCAAATTCCGAAATCTGCGCATGCTACGGCTGCGGTACCTCGCGACCCCGGCAGCCATCAGACAGTGCCCCATTGTAGCAGGCGGAGCGCGAGCGCACAATACCGACCTTATTCCCTGAACCTCCGACGGAAAGTGGGTTGCGGGATTCTTGCAGCTGAGCAAAAGCCCCGAGCGTTACCCGGGCTGCCCTGAATACCAATAACCCTCAGGGCACCAGTCCACCCCTACAGCTTCTCCGGCTGCAAAGTTTCAAAAGTTTTCCACAACAATCTCGGTTTGAAAGGCGGTTTTGTTCGCCGTGAATGGCTGCGACTCCACCTTGCGAGCCCAGCCTCCACAAACCACCGCGCTGGTACAACTGGGGTGACATCTTTTTAGGCTAAAACTCGCCAAAAGGACAATGCTGAATTGAAAAGCAGCTGTCAAGAGCAGAGGGCAAAGCCTGCAACTTCTTAAACTGTCTACTTCAGCTTACACTAACGATGGTAATTAACGGCATTAAAGCCTGCTGGTCTGCTCACCATAGCTGCACGCATAAAACAACCTCCCATTCTGCATGTTGGTTTTGTGCATCTAATGGTACAACTCTGTCATTAAAAACCTCCCTTGAAATACTGGACACACCATCCTCAAACTAGACAAGTCATCTTCCCCTAGTACAAGAGAAATCCATCTGATGCACGAATACTGGGGTAACACTGCAGTGCAGGTTTACTAAAACTCCCAAGAGCTGAATAAGCTGATTAGCACAGAACAGCTAAAAATCAACATAACCTTCAGTAGAGAAATATTTCACCCTTACCAGAGGAAAAAAAAAGTCAGGTTAAAAAAGAAACTCGGTGCAGCCGAGTGTATTTGGCTCCCTGTGATCAGTAGATCAGGAGCATCTTTACTCAGCCGCACTTCCTTCACCAGGGCAGCGTGATTAATCATATAAAGTTCTTCTGAACTTGATTTGCAAATTAAAAGCAGAAGAACAAGAGAGGTTTAGACTTGCACCTTTTTGAAACCACAGCGCTAAAATTTCAGATGCTGTCATCATTTACTTAAAATTATTCGACCATCAGTACTTTTTTTCCCCTTTCTGGCATAGGAATGTACAACAAGAGAACCACCACAGAGCAGCGGGAGGAGAGGAAATCGGAGTCCACACAACTGCAGTTCAGTCTGGTTGTCCATTTTGGGTTCTTTTTTCAGGATTAAGGAAAAAGAGTGAATATCAAACACCCCATAAGCCTGTTCTTGAAGATCATCATCACTTTAAAAGCTCCATCCTCAATTAACATCTTTAAATGTAATTTTTCCCTTTGTTTTCTAAGCTTTCTCAAGGCCCAGCATGTTGCTGGCACAGCCTTTGGAGACTCCGTTCCCCATGTTCCTTGACTACAATATATAAATAAAAGCATGTAAATACTGATGGCCTCTGGCTCCCTATACAAAAGGGAAAGTTGGAGACATGAAATATAAAAACTTGATATTATAACAAAACAAACACAAAAATAATCACTTGCTGTGGTAAGAATAAAGGTTAGGACCAAACACTTTAATTTAAATTACTGGCACTTGTGTAGATAAACAGTATTTGGTAATTTCTCTTAAGTACTAAAGGGGTTTTCACTCCCAAATGACCCATTTCTACCAATTATGTCCATTAATTAGAAGAAAAAAAAAGATGGAACAGAGGTGCTTTGGTTTCTCCACGAACAAAGATAGGAAGAAGGGAAAGCCATTTACATTAATAAGTATCCATCAAAATACTCCGACTGACAGCCAGCGTAATGGAGCAGTTACAGCACATATGGTTCGTAACCAGCTCCTCGGCGCGTCTTTCCCGCACACTCCACGTAAATGACGTGGAAAAAAATGCCATTTCTGTCTTAAATATGGATGCAGCCACATGAGAAAAAAAGTACAATGAGAAAATGTGGGTTTGGGGCTTTTTTTCTTCCCAATTTGACGATCCATGATGATTTCCAATTAGTATTTTGCCCTTGCTGTCAGAAGGGTGCTCACTTCAAAGCCAGCAAAGATTGTGCCTCGTATTTTAACTTATTTAATGTTCGGATCAGGAAGAAACACCTATTAAGAACAGATGTTTCTCTACAATTAAGTAGAAGAATCCCAGTTCTGTAAGTAAATCTCAATTAAGACTTCTTTAGAAATACAAAAACTATTGCTGTAACAATAACCAAAATCTTATTCCACTTAATACCATTTCTTTTCCCAAAATGCCATATTTTAAATTACACACAATCATGAGCAGCAAAGTGCAGCAAGTGTCATTGGGACAAGCATCTCCTGGACAGATTTTCAAGCTGGCCAAGCTTTCGCTGTGGCACATAGCGACCACAGCCTGGCGTTGGGCACCCAGCTGAGACAGAACCATGCTTTCATGGTGCATTTGTTCTTCTGCCAGACACTATTTTATTTTTTTTAAGCTCTATCATGCAGCATGGATCTGAGCCCACAAAGGAGTTTGGCTTCACCACACCTACCCTGAAGGTCTCTTGAGAAAGAAAAGACTTGAGATCCCTTGATACAAGTTGTGGTTGTACGCCAACCGACATTGAGTTGATGCACGCATCTGGGTTTGACAGAACTGGGAAAACATAACCCAGAGCTGCCCAGTGCCAACCAAGTGAGGCCTTGTACACTATGTTCAATTTTGGGCCCCTCCCTCCCCAAAGGACCTGGAGGGGCTGGAGCATGTCCAGAGAAGGGCAGCGGAGCTGGGGAGGGGTCTGGAGCCCCAGGCTGCTGGGGAGCGGCTGGGGGAGCTGGGGGGGTTCAGCCTGGAGCAGAGGAGGCTGAGGGGAGCCCTCATCGCTCCCTACAACTGCCTGAGAGGAGGGGGGAGCCGGGGGGGGTCGGGCTCTGCTCCCAGGGAAGGGGCGATGGGACGAGGGGCAAGGGCCTCAAGTTGTGCCAGGGCAGGGTGAGGTTGGGCCTGGGGAACAATTCCTTCCCCAAAGGGCTGTCAGGGGCTGGAAGGGGCTGCCCAGGGAAGGGGTCGAGTCCCCAGCCCTGGGGGGATTTAACAGCCGGGCAGAGGCGGTGCTGAGGGCCAGGGTTTGGGGGTGGGGTGGCAGGGGGAGGGGGGCGGTTGGGCTGGGGGAGCTTAAAGGGCTTTGCCAACCTAAACAATTCTGTGATTCTGTGACTCTAAGTTACAGGGGCTGCGCAGAGAATGCGAGACCACTGGGGACAAAGCAGCCAGAGGGGACCTCCTATGGGATGCCCCAAAGTCTTGGCTGCCATAAGCAACCAAAGGAAAAGTTACCCAGCCTAGTTTCCTTCAAAGAGTAAATGGATGCCAAATGCC
>JADKXX010010281.1:0-71328 GCA_017310255.1 Butorides virescens | reverse complement strand
CTGTCAGGGGCTGGAAGGGGCTGCCCAGGGAAGGGGTCGAGTCCCCACCCCTGGGGGGATTTAACAGCCGGGCAGCCGAGGTGCTGAGGGCCAGGGTTTGGGGGTGGGATGGCAGGGGTAGGGGAACGGCTGGGCTGGGGGAGCTTAAAGGGCTTTTCCAACCCAAATGATTTTGTGATTCCTCTGCTGACAGTCACGTCCCTTCCCCTTGCACAGGGTTAGGCCTACAGTTGTTGCTCCAGCCATCCCAGCTCTACAGGCAGCCCCATCTCCCACCAGGCATCCCTGCAGCCTAGGGACAGGCAGGACTGTCACTTCCCCAGGCTCTTGTGGGGGGCTCAATCCAAACCCTTCTTTGTTCCTGGCTGTCATCTACCCACCTGATTACTGTAATCCCTCTCCATAGCCTCAGGGAGAGGAACCATCCCTCCTCAAAGGACTGTCAGCAGTAAACCTACTGAAAAAATGCAGAGAAAAGATAAAGCGTGGGGGAAACAAATAACCAGCAGGTAGTACAGCTGCAGCCCGTACCACCAACCAGCTCTTAAGGAGGGAGAGGGGAGAAGGATGCAGCAGGAGCCCCAGGAAAAAAAACAAACTAAAAACATAAAAAACAAACAAAAACTCACCCTCCAAAAAAGCAGAATACAAATGCTCCAAGAAATTGCACAGACATGTAACATGATGGTAACAGGCACAGAACCAGCTATGAAAATCTCCTTTTTCTTTTGGCGGTAAACGGAGTTGGATCATAGAATCATTTAGGTTGGAAAAGACCTTTAACATCATCAAGCCCAACCGTTCCCCTACCCCTGCCATCCCACCACTAAACCCTGGCCCTCAGCACCGCCTCTGCCCAGATTTTAAATCTCCCCAGGGGTGGGGGGACTCGACCCCTTCCCTGGGCAGCCCCTTCCAGAGCCTGACAGCCCTTTCAGGCAAGAAATTTTTCCTAATGTCCAACCTAAACCTGCCCTGGCACAACTTCTGACCATTTCCCCTCGTCCTATCACCCATTATGAGGGAGCAGAGGCTGACCCCCACCTCGCTACAGCCTCCTGTCAGGCAGTTGTAGAGGGTGGCACCTCGCCCACTAGAACAACTGCAAATGTGGTCTTTAAAAAGATTACCTCAAAACCTGTCCTACTGAGGTTAATATTTTCTGTTCAATGCTTAAAATAATTCATTTAGAATCTCATCATATTTTTAATGTAAAACTGTATTTGGGTTCAAGTTCTTAAAGCAAATCTTTAACAACTGGTAGAGAAGTAGCAGGCTTCCAGGACCACCCCAGCCAAATATCCAGGATAAACACTCCAAACCAAAGTACTTCTTTCACAAGCTGACAAGCGGGTTAACTTCTGGTTGTTTGGACACTAATTTTAAAGAGAAAGGAAGCTCTTGGGTCTTCTGTAATTAGCACTATAGCCTACAGCATTTCAGAAGAGCCCGAGGAGGTCCCACGTGGCTGAGCATTACCCGGGGCAGGCAGAAGCCACAGTAACTACCCAAATTTTACTGAAAGGAGCCAGTTTCTTCCCTTCTAAGAAACAAACCTCATGCAAGAGATGTAGCCAGTCCACCACCAAGAGCAAGATGCAGATGCAACTCCTGAAGAGGCAGGACAGGCAAAGGTGGACATACCTCAATTAGCAGTTGATTAAGACCATCAAAAGGTACCTGCCCAACAACTCCAAAATTGGGGGTTCATCACAGAACAGGGCTGTGCTAAGAGCTTGGCAGAAGTCTAAAAGCTGGAACCCACCCGCATATCAATGCTTCACTCAAATGCACAAGGAGCAGTAGCTCCTTACAGACTGTTTGTTCTGTCCCTTAAGCATCAAATTTGCTTACTGTGCAATTTTACCAGCAATAAGCGCAATGGTGGTCATCACACCCAAGGGAATTAGCCTACAGAATTTCACAGGAGCTAAACTAACAGGATTTCATTTTAGTTACTCGAAAAGCACATAAAATTTAACAGATACCAAGCACCTTTCTCTAGGCTGGGGAAGGCAGCCGTTACTTATTTTGGAAGGTCTTAAATTCTGTGAAATGCTCCTGTATATCGATAGAAAGGCTCTTATTTCCAAGGAACCACCGCAGAGCTTCTACCATCAGGAAAAACCAGCAATAAAAAAGGCAAGACCCGACTATCAGCAGGTAACCTGGCGCCTCACTAGGCAAGCAGACCTCCTCCTAGCCGACACCGAACTCTCTACGCCTGCCTTACTTGCTCGGTAGACAGCACATTTGCTCGTCTTCCCTGCACCGACCCTCCCAATGCACTCGCCTGCATCCCAGCTTCAGCTATGATTTATTGTACCTGGCAGGATGAAGCAGCACTGACCAGCCACCTACGGGAAAGAGGGGAATGATAGCAAAATATTTTCCATCAAATTCTTTAAAAAAAAAAAAAAAAAAAGAAAAACCACCTCTGAAGGGACCAAAGCTACCCAGCCTGGGGGCTGAGGTGGGTGGCAGATAATTCAGCTCCTGCACATCTGTAGCATACGAGGGACTCCACTGAAGTATGTAACAGCATCATATCAAAGGCAGCTTTAAAAGGGGCAAACCTTAGAGAGGAATACACGGCAATTGAATGATCAAAGACCTCAGACAACACGCAAAAAGAAAAGGAGATGGATTTTTACGGTTTCCTTCATTCCCGTAGTGCAAGGAATCATTATCGCCTTATCCGCCAGCCAGCGCCCGAGACTCCCCAGCGCTACCCGCCACGACTGCTGCCGCTTGATAGACTCCTTCAAATGCCAGGAGATTCCCGACTCGCATACCTTAAGGAGCTCAAGGCAGTCGTGCATTTATCGATTCCCATTTCGCAACACCTTGATCTCATTGCTAGTCCCCCAGCATCACCTGTGCACTGCTGGAATCCACAGGACCAAGATTTCCTCAGCAGGGGCTGAGTTTTGATCCCACTTACACCCACGCATCTGCAATGAGGTCAGGTGCCCTGCGCTTGGGGAGAAAGGTTGAGATTCCAGGGCTCAACAGCATGCCTTCGGATTAAGGACATTATTAAAGATCTGTATCAAATAAACCAGACACGACTGACTCATTTTGAGTGAGAGAGGCAAAATTTGGCTCAGAAACAAAATGAGCAGGCAGCCTTGCAGTCTTCATTTATGCAGCAAGGCCAGCAGACATGGCCTGCATTTAAAAAACCAGAAAAGTTTGCGATTTATCTAATCAATATTCACTTTCTATTTTCAAAATCGTAGCTCAAGGAAATGAATATGAATTTTTTTATCATTAGCACTTGAAACAGATATACAGCCTGCATCTCCACGAGACTTCTTTCTAGATGAGTTCTTATTTATCTCGGCTGAATACTTTAGCCATTACTTTACATGGGAAATACCATCTTTTAGCTGGCTCATCCCTTTATCCCCAGCATCAAAGCGACACCTACAAAATGGACAAGTTTGCAGAACCACTGCCAAGGAACCATGCTTTACTAGTCTTGACTAATGTCAGACAAAATGTCAGAGACTCCAGAACTGCTCTTGGCAACGCACGAGATGGAAACCATCCAAATTCAAGCAGCTGAAAAGGCTGCACAAAGGAACTGATGTATTGCATATTGAATCGTGTCAATGATTACATATAATTGTATCATTACCTAGAGGGAAATTAATGGGAAGTTACCATTCAGGAAAATAAGAAAGAAATTAGCTTTCAAGTAGTATAATGAAAGATTTAAGTTAAGGAAGAAAAAAAATCAGTCACTTTTTTGAATTACTGGTTGTAGTGCCACCAAACACGTCATCCAAACCCTGTTTGTCCCTTGGACACCAAGACTTTTTCTCTCCTTTAATCCAGTGTTATTCTACAAGTGTCAAGCATGAGTAACTGCCTTTACCCGGATTCTCAAATACACAGGCGCAACACAAATGAATTTGCAGGTGAATGAAAAACTATTGTTGGATCCATGAGAAAAGACAGCATTTAGAGGATCTTTTACAGGAGAAATTCTATTCAAATGCTAGTCAAGCATCACATAGCAGAGGGAATTGCATCAGTGAGTTTACACAACCACAAGGGCTTTCACACATCAAAGCCATTCAGTAATTGGTCAACAGTTGTTTGCAATGCCTATTAAAAGAAAACTCCATTTCTGTTAAGGGAAAAGAAGATTTACACTTTCCAACTTGCCATCGTTATCTTAGAATAGGTCTCAAGCATCCTCATTGGAATGATGCGAGTTACTTATCATTCTTTGAAACGCATTTAAACAAGTAACAGCAATTTTATTTCAACTAAGTTCATAATATTGCACTGATTCTTACATATGAGTTCAGGATCAAGACATTCCAATTGAAAAACAGCTCTGCTTCTTACCTATTCACTAATTGCACATAAGTAGCATTTAAAAAGCAGAACGCATCCATCTGAAAAGCCAGTTGCGACTTTCAAAGCCCTCAAGGCAAAACTAGTTGAAAGCACAGGTAGTAAACTCCAGCCTAACTAACTAAAGAGGAGGAAGACACCCCAGAACACGACATACAGTTTAACTTAGTGTCATTTTGGTGGGCTTCGTGAAAAAAAGCCATCAGCTCTGCAGGGAGAGCTGCTGCATGGAGCCAGGAGCAGCTCTCCAACCCTGCGAGCGGCGCGATGGTTAATCGCATTACAGAATGGGCTGGCACCGAGGGCTCCGACTCTCCTCCAGCTCAGCCAAGCAGGGCTGCTTGCCTTTGGCCTCCCTGCAGCGGCGGAGCTGGATCACTAGTACCACCAGAACTCCCCTTCTTGGCTTTTAAATCTCATGGAACAATGGGAACTCATCCCAAGGCTTTCCAACGCACTTCACACCGAGCCAGCTGGAGCTTGCCCTAAGAGCTGTGCACAGATTTCAAAATGTGCCCGATTTATTTCTAGAAATAAGAGGGCAAGCTAGACACACCACTGCTTTATTCAAGGACAAGATGAACAGGAAGGTTTAAGCACCTGATATAGTGCCAACAGCAGTCAGCAATTTCAGAACCCGTTACTGCAAATAGACAAACAACATCTTCCCCAATTTTGATACAAAACTTAAAGCACTTTCTAAGCTTTTTACATCTTTCTGACATTCCTGTTGTTTTGGCTGAATTGTCGTATCTTGCAATCCTTGACTGCAGTAGAAAAAAACCCTGCACATCTGCCACCTGATGTGCAGGATTTGATACCAATCTGTAAGTCGGCACATGCCTGAAGCTCTTCCTAAGCCTGAAGAAGAATCAGACAACATAACCCAAATTTACAACAGAACTGAGTCTGTGATATGTTTGGTCACCGTTAGCAGAACTAGGTAGATTCTTGTACATGGTATTAGTGCAAACATGTGCAACGTCAAACCCTTTTAGACTTCTACAGTAAATAAAAGGACCGACCATTTCTTGTAGACAGCACTTCCAAAAACTGCACTGAAGTGAGATGTATCTAGCTTGAAAACATTATTTTTCTGGAGTTAGTTATCATTTGAAAAAACAGTTTTAATAACCAAAACCCTGACATAGGTGACACTGGATCAAAGCGTAAACACAGTTCATCTGTTGCAGGAGTTACGAGATACAGAAGCCAGCTGAAACCTTACAGCACTGGGATTTCTCTCAAAACTCCGGTACTTCAGGGACAGATGGAAGAGACCCTTCTTAGCATTTCAGCTTGGATCTCCATAGCACTTTTCAAAGCTCCTTACATCTCTGACCTGTTGTGCTCGATCCACATGGTGGAGAGCAGTCTCAGAACACGTAAACCAGATTCCTTCCAGCTGAAGCTAAACCTGAAGCTGGGCTGTACCCATCCCCCTAGGATCAGACTACAACTCGTGCAAGAAGAACCTCCCAAACGCATGTAGCAGGGACACCAGACCCTCTCCACCAGCTGCCTTGCTGTGGTTGCCGCTCAACCTGCTCATGCAAACATGGATGTGGCCGCGCTCTTTGATTATCAACCCAGGTTTCCATGTTTCCGTTTCCAGCATCATCTAGGAGGAGAGCAGGGTTAATACAGAACATAATCAAACCATTGTTTGGATCTCAGCAAGTATTTTGTTTGGATCCAACTTGATTTCTGGAGAGGTATTTGGCTGAGCAACAATGGCACCGCTCATCATGCAGCTCATATGAACAGGCACTGAAGAAATTGGAAAAGTGGACTCAATACATTGCTAACTCTAACATATTTTAAAGTGGGGGGAAAATCAAAATGCTATAAATAATTCTGATTATCCTTCAAAAGCAGGACTCCCATTGCTAGAATGCACCTCCTCTCTTCCTTCACTCCCATAAATAATATCCTTTCAAGGGAAATTGTGAAGCCCTGAGGTAAAACTATTATTTCAAAGTTTTATCCCTGGTAGGTTACAGAACTTCTCTGCCGACCCTATATTCTTGGGTCTATATTGATTTTTCAATTAAAAATTTATCAGGACTAGAGGAAGTAATAAAGCAGCCAAAGTCACTATGGGAGACCCAGAGATGAAAAAAAAAAAAAAAGGTTGTTTCAGAGACCGAGACAGGCTAGAGCTAGCAAAAGTAGTTCATGCATGCAATATCTAAATGCAGGCAACAAAACTGGTCTACCACAAAAAGAACAAGAAACGAAAGGAAAGGGAGGAGGAAGCAGAAGACAATCAATGGAGTTAAGATTTATAGTGAAAAGGTTAATTAAATCTTTTGCTGACTTTTACTTTGGAAGTCACTTTTCCTAATGTAAATATATGAAGTGCCCTTTTCTGAGGCTCCAGCCTCAAAAATACTTGGTGCATACAAAACCACCCCACAATAAATCACCGCTTCACTTTCTGAAAGGTAAAGTGGTGCAACTGTATACCAGTTGACCCGCAAATAAATCTTAGTAGCTCGACATGTCCCTTTTTACCTGGCACTGTAACTACTGGAGGGATTTCTTTCCTTTAAAGAACAACAGAAATCTTATAACATAGGATTATGGTTATCAGAAAGGATCTGTGAAGACCTGCACGCATAAATCTGTTCAGATGGAACAACCAAGTTACTTCTCCAAAGCTTAAAGAACACAATTTTATAAACCGAAGAAATAGTGAACTTGCACAGCGTCACCTTCAAAGGTCAAGAGCAACATCGCAGGAGAGGTATTTTCTCCAGCTCCCCTTTCAGCCAAGCCTCGCCACCCTTACTATGCCTGTAAACCATGGCAAACAAAAGATTTAAGTTGCCCCAGAAGGATGTGCAAGGAAAACACCCTCTTAGAACAACTGGGGAATTGAAATCCACACAAATAATGTCATCGCCCAAGAGAAGCCCGTAGGATGCACATAAGTGGGTCAACCCATTTTGGTGAAAACAGGACAATTTAAGAACAAAAAAAACCCTGAATGCAGTCTCCAATTTGTTTTGACTGTATCTTCAGTAACAGGTCAGTTTTTAACGCTACTCTTGATTTATATATTTTGAAAATTATAGAGGAGTCCCGCTACTACAATAATTGCACATGATGGAGCTGGAAGAGGTGCGGGGCAGGAGGAGGGAAAGAAAAAGGGGAAAATTACTGTACTTTTTTCCCCCTAAACAACACGCCAACATTCATAGATTCTCACATGCTTGAATAGGAACCTCTCAGGTGTAAAATCAAAACTGAGGGATGCGGTTTCTTTGCAGAGCTGATCTTTCCTTCTCCTCTCACCAGACATATGCAAACACATAAGGCTAATCCAAACACGGTATCACAAGCTACTTTGTTCAGTCTCAAAATGCTTCATCTGCTAAAGAAGCAGCCATCACACCCTTCCAGCTATGGAGAAGGTGTTTAATCATCACTGAAAAAAACCAAAGTCAACAGTCAAGAAATGATTGAGCTGGGCTCACAGCTCCCCCCCACCCCGCCAAGTGTTGGTGTTTCTCCTGGAAGAAATCCTTTCTCCTGGAGGGGAGCCAGATGAAGTGAGTGCCATGATTACACTTTGCTGATAAGCTATATGACTCTATAATTTAAGCCCTACTGCCACTCAAAGAGAGCCAAGGAAAGTCACCTGGACATATCTGAGGATTATGAAGTGTTGGGAAAAAAAAAAAAAGAGAAGAAAAACAACAAAAAAAAAGATAAACCCCAGATGCTCCCCCCTATTCCCCCAACAAGTGCAGGCTCGAGCATCCCCCTCCATCTCACCTGCCCGGCACGTACAGAGCAGAGATGCAGGCTTCCCGCAGGGACAACCGAGTGACAGCCGCGAAATACGTGATTACACAAGATCAGTGTCCAGCATCTGTCACCCTCACTTTTTTTTTCTTTTTCTTCCACAGGCTAAGAAGGAGCAAAGCTGCCCAAAAGGCTCTGGATATGAAAAACGCGGTTTTAACAACCAAAAATGCTGCAATGGTAGCTCTTGCATCATCTTGTGGCTCAGACCCCCAAGCCTACACTTGGGGTGAGGCAAAGGAAAAAAAACAGTATTTTTGAGTCAGCTTTGAAGCAGAATATAAACCAACAGATAACAAGGCAACTCCTTCTGACCTTGGGTCCTGCAAAGCGGCTCAGAAACCTGAGTTTCTCTCACATTGGTTATTGCTAATGATTACCTGCACGCAAAGGTGAGAAGTGCCAAAGCACTGCCCCGATCACTGGGGCACCCAGCTGCAGAGCAAGCACGGACCAGAGTCACAGTGCAACAAGCGCACGGCGGCTTGGCAGGACTTCCACCGACTGAATTACCTGCTCACAACCAGGCTTGCACCCGAAACTGTGGTACAACCAGCATGAGAAGACACCTCAGTCTACAAATTTTTGTTTTGGTTTTTTTTTTTTTACATTTCTTTGGATACACCTGTATAGGCGGAGGAGGGAAATAGGAAGTTTCCTCATAACTGCAAGAAACCCACTTAAAATCACATATCACAGAATCATAGAATGGCAAGGGTTGGAAGGGATGTCAGGAGACCATCTAGGCCAACCCTCCTGCAAAAGCAGGTTCACCTAGAGCACATAGCAATTGTTAAAACATTCTATTGGATTTATAGGGTAAGAAGAAGAACATAAACTTGTAGTTTCCACTCCTTCCTTCCTTTCCATTAGAACTTCTTCCCTCTTGAAATACCCTGCTTACTAAAATAAATGGTGGCACATATACCTAAACGATGCCCCTGTAAGGACAAGCAGCATTCGGAAGAAGAAACTGCATCATCCAGACCTTTTAATGGTTTTTAAAAAAGCAGCAATACAACAGACGAGAGGCTCAGAAATCACACTTCGCATATTCCATGGAACAAAGACAATCAGCTCATCAGAAGGAATCACGAGGAACCAGCCAGCGCTATTATATTTTACCATATATGTCCTGTTGTAATTGGTGGCAGACAGTCGCTCCTGTTCATGTGACTGGCAAGAGTCATTTCCCCAAAGATTACTATTCAATGGCCTACGATCAGAAAGACCCAGTGAAAAGGGTGGATTATTTGGTATATTAACCTTTTTTTTTTTTTAACAAAAGGTCATCATATAGCCTAAAATATGCTATTTTCTATTAAAAAAAACCAAAATACCCAACTCTGTTTATCTCTGTTTAAATGGTTGGGCTTGATGATCTTAAAGGTCTTTTCCAACCTAAACGATTCTATGATTCTAGCTAAGTCCTCCCCAGCAGGGGTCACTGAATTAATAACAAACACGAAACACAACTAAACCATGGACATTTATTCTCCCAAAAACTTCTCGCTGCCTTTCAATCTTACCTTTGCATAGACTCCCTTTAAAATGTAAAATCCTTTGTGCAAAAGTCGTTAAGAAAATTAATTCTGAGTCAAACCTGACTGATCCAGCCTTACCAACAAAGCAATAAACACATCATTAACACCGAAGAACTTCTACAAATTCCAAACCAGCAGATGCCCATCGGATACAGCACATGGAATTCAATTTAACCTTGTCTCTTCTTGTCCCTATTTCTTTTTATCTAGTTTTTTGATTTGGGTGTTCTTTTTTTCATGATCACAAAAAGCAGGAGAGTCTCAGCTGGTGTAAATTAGCACAGTTGAGTCTTAGGCCTAAGACTCCAGAATTATGCAAATATTTACCATCTGTAGATCTGAAGCCAATCTCTCAGAAAAAACAAAGGCTAAATTGTCTCATTGTCTCTGCTATCTAAATATAACGTTTAGCATTTCCAAAGATCAGAGAAAATTTACAGGGAATTAGTGTATTTTTAAATGAGTCTTTAACATTTAGTATCAACTCTTAAACTGGCATCATCATCTTTGCCACTTTTCCCATCTACATAGCGTGTCCTCCTTCCAAAAACCTCACTTCGTCAGCCAGAATTTGAACAACTTATTTGATGATCTTTCCAAAACGAGACAGAAAAAAAAAAAAAAACGAAGTAGGAAAGTTTCTGCTCCATAAATTTTATCTGAGCTTTAAAGTAAAGAGGGGGAAATAAGGTGTTTGTCCATGAAAGTGCTGGAGAGCCAATGGTTCTGTTCCCTTTCCTAATAAAACCGCGCGTTTCTCAGCGTTGCGTTGTTTGAGCTGAAGTGGTTCCCATTGTTTCCTTCCTAACACCATCGAGGGCTCCTGACAGATGACCCAGGCAGGGTTTGCTTCTTTGTCTTCCAACCTCCTTATCGCCCTTAATTTCTACTGAAAAGGCACAAGCTGCTTGGTCTACAGCCTCCTCCTAGGAGCAGCAGTTGGGAAGCCAGGGGTCTCCTCATACCCCTTTGGCTTTTATGCAGAGCATGTCCGCATCCCAATTATCCCAGGAGAAGTTCTGCATAAATTAGTTGATATTGTTACTAAAGCTGTCAAGGAATAAATTGTTCTTATTTGCCGCAACTGTCAAAGGGAGGGAGGGGGCTCTGCGATGAGCTTTGACACGCCGCTGCTGCTCAAAGGCAGCGATGCAAATGCTACCTCCTGCCAGGGTGTTGTCCTGACGACTCCTAGCCACGCTTGGTAGATGATAATGATAAACCACGCGCATACCCACAGCTGCCTCAGAGACTGCAGATATCTAGCAGAGTCCTCTTCTGGAATAAGAATTAAAAAATTATAATAAAAAAATCTGGTGTCGGGAACGAGTTCTAAATAACCTTTTCTATTCTCAAGACTTGCCAATGTACCTAAGCAGAATTTTGAGCCACGTGTCTACGGCTTTTAACAGAGGTTTTGCATTTGCCATGGGGTGGGCATAGGGTTCAGTCTCGATGCTAGTTTAAAAAAGGAGAAGCTTTAATAAAGAAACAAAACCCAGCATTGCTCTAAGCTGACTTTAATTAACACATTTACTTCAAGACTTGGGACCTAATTTGCTAAGAATTTGCACTCGCATAGTGAACCCTAACAAAAGCCGGTGTAAAGTAGATGTAAAATGGTAGCCAAAATACATCATTCACCCCGATGGCAGGCAGTTTTCCAGGGAACAGGAAAGAATTCAGACCATCACTGGGTGACACACAGAGCTCCGCTAAGCATCCTTCAAGTTGTTTACTCCACTTCTTGTGTAATGGGAATAAATTCTGCTTAACCAAAACTATTTGATGTAAGAATGGAAGGAAGAAAAAAATCATCTCCTTTATATTACAAACTAAAGAAAGCTTTCAAAGCATCAAAACATTGCAGTCCCTGATAGTTGAATACAGTAATTTCTGATTCATACATGTATACATAAAGTCTGACCCAAGAGTGTTGCATCTTCCTACCACTTAACAGCTAGATAGCCTGGCTAAAAATAGAGATACCAGAGGAAATTACTAGCAATCTACAGCCACAGACATTAGTATGCAGAAGGAACAGACGCAAAAAGGTTAAAGAGAGAAAAGCAATTTGGTTCTCCCAAGAAATCTGGGGCCAACGCAAAATGTAGTGTTCTTGAAATTCCTTCCAAATTGAAACATAACAATCTTTCCCATTTGCCAAAAGTAAATTCGCCCACCCCCCCCCCCACACACATTCTGACAGGAAGGGAAACTGCAACAACAAAGAAAAAGTTTCAGAAGGTAAATCAAGAAGTCCTTCCAAGGTAAAATTTCAAAGAAATCGAAAAAATGTGAATTAAGCACGAGAAAAAGGAATCTCAGGATATTCTGCTTTTCAACTTCCCACTTATCGTACATCTTATGAATTTCCTAAACACGGTGAAATTAAATATATTGTACGGGGGGAACACCCAAAAATTCACAAAAAACCCACCTAAATCCCCCACAACTTTGCTTACTTATACACAGAAAAAAGTTATCAGTTTGCTACCGGCTTTACTAGTTGTCCACAGCACACCAGTACGCAACGCCTCAAACAGGAGCGCGTTAACTACACCGCGGCTTCTTTGACTCGAGAACACGACACAAAGCCTTCAGCATTTCGCATCCGGTTGCTAATTCCTACATCACAACTTGAGTAGGACGGATCATACCCTTAAATCTTTGGGATCATTTCTTATGCTAATAACCACCCAATACTTTATTAGGAACTGATAGGCATGAAGGAATAACTTCAATAAATTGCACAGGTTAATCTGTTCCCCACCCTTTGTCCATAGAACACTGTAGAGGTTCGGTTCATATATTATGTTTACAAACAAAGCCACGAAGAGGTCCGAGCCTTGGGTTCTTGGTGTGTTTTGGGTTTTTTTGGTTGTTTTTCTTTTTTTTTTTTCAGTTACATATGTTCCATAGGACTTACAGTCCCATCAAGCCCAGAATGTCTTGCAGACTTAACATAATTTCAGAAGAAAAAACTCCCAAGACAATCTGCCAGTACCGAAAGATGCCCTGACCTTTTAGAATGAAACATTTTCATTTTTCAAGGCGGGCTTTTGCATCACAGAAGAGCTACACTGTACATTATTACAATAGGAAGAAATTGCTTTGCACACACCAGAACTCCAGAAACTTAATTTCCTGATAAATTACATCCCATTTTCTTACACTGCCACTTCATTAATTCCTCGTCTCCCCATTGAGTCACCTCCAATACCCCAGCTCTCTCCCTCCAGCCAGCACCGCGGCTGCCAACCAAAGGTTCAGCACCCTTTGCTCAGGAGACCAACCACGGTCTCCCACCAAACCCCTGCCGAGAAGACGCTACTGTCCCCCGTGACACCAAAACACTCACTCTTGCCTTTTCTTCACTCATTTGGATCCCTCCTTTACTCAGGTATCGATCATCATGAGTTCTGTAGGAACTTAATTTCATAAACACCTGTTCCTCCAACAAATTTGGCTGGAATTGGACAAGGTATTGCAAAATTATTGGCAGGGAGAAGGACTTGGAGATAGAAGAGCGAAATTAGCTTTACGCTGTAGGAAGCAGGCAAAAATAGGCAGAGTTAAGACAAACCAGTTTTACACAACGTTTTTAAATGTTGAGGGGTTTTTTAAATCATCCCAAAGTTTTTTAACATAAAAACGTGGGGAATTTTAATATGTTAGCTTTGTAAAATTTTAAAATTAAGCCAGATTTCGAAACTAAGTCCTTCATGAAAACTCCACCTGCTGCACAGCTTTGTCCAGCAGCCTGACCGCATTTCCACCACACGAACAGGAACATCGCACCTTATTCCAAAGGCCCTATACCAAATTCTCTCTTTTACTAACAGAAAAAAAACCTCAAAAAATCCATTATCACAGGTTAGCCTAAATCTACCTTTTCTGAAATGAAGAGGCAAATTTATTCATTTCAGTGGGGTAACTACACAGAACGCTGCTGGAAAAAAAAAAAAAAATCCATATATTGATTGGAAAATAATATCTTCTAACAACTTGAAGGGAAAGAAAAAGGTTAGAATTGGACTCTTCTCCTATATAGTTAACGCAATCTGTTCCTGTATAGGCCAAAACCAGCAACTCTAGGCTTCTTTTCTTGCACTAACATGTCTGCAGGTTTTTTGCTTGACTTTTGGCAGGTTTTTTTTTTCCCCCCTTTCCCCCCAAACTAGGGCTAGTCACCAATTTTCCACTGTTTTCTATGAAGAGAATGAATGATTCTGTACTGGAAGATCCAAGTCCAGAGCATCCACTTACAGACATTAGGAAATAACGTCACTAAACATCTAGTTTCTTTACGGTATTAATGGAGATCCAACAATACATTGCCCTAGTGATAATACATTGTTGACTTATTAATTATTTAATATTGCTATAAGGCCTATACATCTAAACATTATCAAGGCACTTGACACCAGAATTCTCCAGGAAATTAATTTGTCTTGTTAAATGGAAGATAAGCTTTGATCTCAGTGAAACCGCTCCAGATGTGTGATGAAGACTCTGCTATCCTGTCCTCCTCAGACTTTGTGAGAACATTAATTAGGACTCACATTCACTGGATATTCCAGCAAAAACACATCAATTAAGTACTTGAACCACCTCCTCCAAAGGACATATTACAAAGATATAAGTTTTTTATTTTGAACTAATTCTATTGTATTTAACTACAGTTTCTTACAAGTTTTGTTGAGCAAATGAGTCATTAACGCGTACATCCATGTCATATCATCAATACACTTCATTTTCCAGGATGGCCTTGACAACAGTGAGCCTTTATCAGTCCCTCCTCGCTCCGAAGTCACTTTAGTCTCACCTCTGTCCCTGGAAAGGTGATGGAACAACTCATCCTGAGTGTCCTCTCCAAGCAAGTGGATGAAAAAAAGATCATCAGGAGTACCCAGCACTGATTCACCAAGGGGAAATCATGCCTGACCAATCTGATAGCCTTCTGTGATGGCATGAGTGGCTGGGTAGATGAGGGCAGAGCAGTGGATGTTGTCTACCTTGACTTCAGCAAGGCTTTTGACACTGTCTCCCATAACATCCTCATAGGGAAGCTCAGGAAGTATGGGTTGGATGCGTGGACAGTGAGGTGGATTGGGAACTGGCTGAAGGACAGGGCTCAGAGGGTTCTGATCGGCGGGGCAGAGTCCAGCTGGAGGCCGGTAGCGAGAGGAGTTCCCCAGGGCTCGGTACTCGGCCCAGTCTTGTTCAACTTGTTCATCAGTGACCTGGACAAGGGGACAGAGTGCACCATCAGCAAGTTCGCTGATGACACCAAACTGGGAGGAGTGGCTGATCCACGGGAAGGCTGCGCTGCCATCCAGCAGGACCTGGACAGGCTGGAGAGTTGGGTGGAGAGGAACCTGATGAAGTTCAACAAGGGCAAGTGTCGAGTGCTGCACCTGGGGAGGTCGAACCCCATGCACCAGTACAGGCTGGGGGCTGACCTGCTGGGAAGCAGCTCTGCCCAGAGGGACCTGGGAGTCCTGGGGGACGACAAGGTGGCCATGAGCCAGCAGGGTGCCCTTGGTGCCAAGAAGGCCAATGCCATCCTGGGGGGCATTAAGAGGAGCGTGGCCAGCAGGTCGAGGGAGGTTCTCCTCCCCCTCTGCTCTGCCCTGCTGAGACCCCACCTGGAGCACTGGGTCCAGTTCTGGGCTCCCCAGTTCAAGAAAGATGAGGAACTCCTAGAAAGAGTCCAGAGGAGAGCAACTAGGATGATAAAGGGACTGGAGCATTTCCCCTACGAGGAAAGGCTGAGAGAGTTGGGCTTGTTCAGCCTGAAGAAGAGAAGACTGAGAGGGGATCTAATCAACGCGTACAAATATCTTAAGGGCGGGTGTCACAAGGATGGAAGCAGTCTGTTTGCAGTGGTGTCCAGCGACAGGACTAGGGGCAACGGGTGCAAACTGAAATGTAAGAGGTTTCAGTTGAATATGAGGAAAAACTTCTTTACTCTGAGGGTGACAGAGCACTGGCCCAGGCTGCCCAGGGGGGCTGTGGAGTCTCCTTCTCTGGAGATATTCAACCCCCGCCTGGATGCAGTCCTGTCTAGCATGCTCTAGGAGAGCCTGCTTGAGCAGGGGGGTTGGACTGGGTGATCTCCCGAGGTCCCTTCCAACCCTTGCCATTCTGTGATTCTGTGATTTACCCCAATAGTGTCGCATATTTGCTCGTCCCCTTTACCCAAAGCAAGCTGCTTAGTTCACATTCCTACATTTGCATACCAAGGATTTCTGAAATAGGCCCTTACCCTCACGCATATTCGAGGCAGATGGATATTCTTTGCTTTGCTCCGAAGCACATGTGGGCCATGGGGACAGGGCTGCCATCAGCAGCTCAGCTGCAGAGCTGGCCTTGCCTGCCCCGGTGCAGGGACCAGCCAAAGGCATCTTTTTCAGAGCAGCATCCAACACCGCATCAGTGCTCCGATTCAGTTTTCTGGACTGAGAACAGCAAAGATATTTTGCCCTTGGAGAAACCCTGGCTGAGAAAGGGTTGATACAATGGGAGAGTTCACCCTGAATGAGATTTTGCTCAGGATGGGCAAAGGCTAAAGATAAGGCTGCCTCAAGGACCAAGTCTCAGCCTTACAGACCTGCTCAAATCACCTGCAGTCTATTTTGACTGGAGAGTCTATGAGAGAGAACACCGAAATCACCTTGATGCCAAAGCCAGACAAGATGTATCTGTAAGGGGTGTTCTAGTTTTGTTTCTCCCTATCCACCTTTAAATACATTCCCAAACCTCCTTAGCTTTGCAATCCAACAGAACAAAGCAAGAGGCAGATGGAGCCTGAAGTCAGCACAGCATCTGGTGAACACTTGCAGAGCGGCAGCCTAGGACCAGTGCAGCAGGATCCCACCACCACACCAAGGCCAGGGACTCTTGGGGTACACAGCAGGACCCACGTCCCCAAGAATCTCCTCAGTGTTTCAAGGGCCACTGCAGAAAAACAACTAGCAGGGCAGGCAAGGATAGGAGCAACCCACTGGAAAGCATCAACCAGAACCTCTTTGGTGTGCCCCACTGCAAGGGAAGCCAACAGAGAGAATAAGGGTGCACACTTTGTGGTGTAAGGCCTGCAGAGCAGACAAAGTCTCAGCAACTATTCTTTCACTAGACAAGGACACAGCCCTTTGCAGATAACCTCTATCAACTCGCTCTGCCCTGCGATGGAAGCATCATTAGGTCTGGACCCATGCCGCGGTGCAGCCATGAGCTCTACCCTTCATGCCCAGCCTTCAGCGCTGCAGAAGCACAGACACGTGGCTACTGGAAGAGCAAACAGGACTGCACCACCTCTCATTGCCCACGCCAGGGAGCCAGTAGCCTTCCCAGGCACCCAGTCACTGCTGCTCCCAGTAGCAGCCTGCCCATCCATCCCGAGGGTCAAGACTGGATTTATATTACGAGAGCAACACTAAGCAGGCTTCCCCCCCCCCCCCCCCCCCCTCCTGTTTAAAAGGAGGAACAAATCCATTTTTTCATGCTCCTCACGGCAACCTAAAGGCTTAGGGGGGGGAAAAAAAAAAAAAAGTAGGATGACAGCAAGAGTACATTAAATACTAAAGAGAAGAAGAGAGGGCAAGGAATATTGTGGCCAGGCGAGGCTGCTTTCCAGCATAGCTCCAAGCCTCCCTGCAGCCAGCTGCAAGGGACCAAGGGGCAAGAGCAGAGGGACGAGCAGCTG
Organism: Butorides virescens; assembly: GCA_017310255.1. Lineage (NCBI taxonomy): Eukaryota > Metazoa > Chordata > Aves > Pelecaniformes > Ardeidae > Butorides > Butorides virescens. The sequence continues at coordinate 53,889 of JADKXX010010281.1, read as the reverse complement.
CTCCTTGGACTGCAGGGGGAGAAGAGGTTGTCTGCCTCGGCTAGCCCCATTCCTTCCTGGGGTGGAGACATGCAGGAATCATAACCAAACTGCATCAAAAGCTGAATAACAGGGCTCTAAATACAGCCAAAGCCAACTCCTTCATTACACAGCCGGTGCTAAACCAGAGCCCTGCGCAGAATCCAACCTGGGAACGCACATGGTAGAAAACAGGAGCATTCTCTTCGCTCCTCCCTTCCCCGATCACCCGCAGTGGCTGTTGCAGTTAAATATTTTGCCATTTGGCTGCATCTGACAACCCAAATTCAAATTCACCAGGTAAACCAACTGCAGAGTTGGTTTATACAGACCTTTGGTTAAACTCACAGGAGGAGATAAAGTTCAGCTCCTTCTGACTTAATACAAATGTCCAATTAAGTAACACAGAAGTCACATAAATTCTCAGCACCCTCAAATAGGATTAATACTCTATCACTGGGTATTATTTTGCAGATACAAGTCCTATAATCCTGTGATATGAAATATCTCATTAGATAGAGATCCAAAAATAACATAATGCCAAGCACTGGCAAAGAGAAAAGGGGGATCGGCTCTTGGGAATGCGGACTCATACTGATGTTAATTATGAGCTGGCAATTAAAATCATTACATGGAATTCTACCATCTCTACCTGTACAGTCTACGTCTATCCGCTCTCCGTACATATGTCGACATTTAGGTAGGTACCAGTGTTCGAATAAATCAATATCAGATTACCCAGTCAATAATTGCCAACTTCTGGATGACTTCCAGACTCTTTCATGCACATCTGCTCCACACATTAACAAAATGTACAGCAACCAATGCCGCACAATTCAACACAACAATTTAAATATTTTGTAGAATTAATTATATGTAATTAAACTTAATATCATTACATTTGTGTTCTCAGAGGCAAGCATTTTATAATTGCTGTAATGTCAACAAATTACTTTTTTTTCCCTCTAGATCAAAAAACAGCTTGGTGAATGGTATCACCATACATACTTAACAGCATTTGTTAAATAACCGCGCTACAGAACAGCGAAGAAACATCCCAATCCATCAGCTTCTCTCCCTACGTACGCTCTTCCCTCGCCAACGAGCGCAGCACTACAAATATTAATGGCTTTCCAGGCAGGCTGCTCAGCACTCCCAGACGAGAACATTGCCTCCTCCGCTCTCCCAGAGATGGGCAGAGCTCCCAGGTAAGCCATCGCTCAGCGCGGCCGGAGCCACAGCTGCCAACCTGCCAACCTCCACAGGTCAGGAATTTAATTAGCATGCAGCACTGAGAGAGCATCTGCTTGGTGGCTGTTCTCTCATTTATTTATAGCTGCACCTTTGCATCCAGAGAATGTTGGGTTGTTGTTGTTTTTTTTTTAAAGCCCCACATTTGCATGATGAAGATGCGTGCAGTGCAACTTCACCAGCACCGCGTCTCGGAAGACTTTGTGCACTTAAACTAATGGCCCATGTCATACATCACCGAGAACAGCGATGAAGAGGCGTCAGTAAGATTTCAGTTTTGAGGCCTTTGTTCTATTGGACTGATTTATGAGGTAGTTATCTACTGAAAAGCTCTTACCGGCTTTCCTATGACCACAGAAGTGTTGTATGCTATGACCCAACCTCCTTTCTTTAATGGATAACTTTGATTCAGTAGCCACCGATTCCTTATCACAACTGATGCTCCCGCACTGGCAACCTACTTCTACATTTCCTGGTCCACAGAGCTGTAAGCAAAGGCAGTTTCCATTCTGCAGATACCTTCCCTATTTCACATTTAAGTTTTGTTCTAGTCAGGGTAACCTCACTCAAGACTCAAATCCCTAAACGTAACAAGTTCCTATGTGTCTGCAAGACAAAGGGTAAGCTACTTGTGTACGTCCTACCTTATAGCAAATACAAGGTTATGTAAATGGTCCTAAGCCTGTTTCATTTCAGGCTCAACTAAGTTGCTCTTCTTGACATCACCAGGGGTTCACACCGCAAGCAGATTCACCACTCCAGACTAACTACGGAGCTCATCTCCTCTTCCTCCACCTCGGCAACTGAAATCAAACCCTTCCCACACCTACCACAGCAGGGACCTCTCAGAGCTTTTTAAGCAAACATGACGGGCCTAACATTTAGACTGGGCCACTAGTTCCTTTAATCCCACCACCCTTCCCTCAGCTGCTCTCCAGAACTCTAGGTATTGGCACAGGCCAGAGCTGCACTTGTCTCACTCACGTGAGGCCGAAGATACTGCTCCATTCTTTATAGGAACAATTTTTCTGTTACAGCACATCCAGAAACTAAGTGAATAAAATTTTAGTTAGACAAAAAAAACCCCAAAATTATAACAGAAGTCCTCAGCTGATTTTGTTCGCTTTTAAACAAGCATGGTATTCCACAGCCCGATATATTCTAGTTTTCTAGTTGGTGTTTTAGCATCCTCTAAGAATTGTCAAAAACATTTAAGTTTGAGATGCTCATTTGACTTCTACTTCATGTTTTCAACCCATTGAGGCCACGTTAATGTTTTTTCACAAGTGCTCCCTGCAAAAACAACTCCTTCCTGTCTTCTTCACTTACATTTTGGGGGATTGCATAGCGGTGGATTACCATTACGATGGTGTGATTGCACAGGGTTGAATCACCGCGTAGAAATAGTGGCATCTCAGTATACAAATGCAACAGGTCACCTAACCAGAGCTCTGAGCCAAGGGAAGTATGCCCATCTCAATGGTCAAGCCACAGCGTTAAACTGGAACACGGGACCTGGTCAATCTACTGAGACACCAAGAACACCAAGAAGTTTTGCAGTCCATCCCACATCCCCATGATCTACCTCTCAAACCTCTCAGCTACACAGTGTTAGCATTGCTCCCTTAATTGTGTTACAAAGAGAACCTAAAAATCAGCAGCAGGAGCAAATAAAATAAATTAATCATTTCCTCAATCAAAAAAAGGGGCCTTCCTTATTTGAGAATTACAGACAAACAGTTTAACAGCCATAACAGCCAAGAGTCTGATCCTAGCTGTACTGATAAGTCAAAAAAAGGGAACAGATTTAAGGTTGGACTAGATGATCCTTGAGGTCCCTTCCAACCTAGGATTCTATGATTCTATGATTTATTCCAGATTTATGATTTGCATTTATATCTCCTTTCTTCCAGGTAATCAAACCACCCTATTTCTTAGCTTTGTAAGATTAATTACTAACCCTCCAAATCAACAGGTTTTTCACAAGGGCTTCAATGCCATATGAAAAAAATAAAGAATTCACAGCCAGACGTAGACCAAAGACCTCTTTCCTACTGTAAATAAGAGCCACATACCCTGTTCCTGACAGTGGCCACAGCACCCAAACCCCAGAGCTCTTTCAGAATTGCAACATGATGTATTACAAATATAATTCTATTATAGTCTCATTTCAGAAGAATTTACTCTTGGTTTCACACCACTTTAAATCAGACCTGAGATCAGAAAGAGACCTGAATCAGGCCTTTTGATAGCTTCCTATGCAAGTTTATTACAGAGATCATGTGTAAAATAAAATTTAAACAAGTTAAAAAAATGAAGCCAGAACAAAACAGCAAATGTAAGTCAGACAGTGATGCATTTAACAGACTGAATAATATGAAAAACTGGATCCCACAATGGAAAGCTTTGAACAACCTTAAGTACAGGCAGTGCACCTACAGCAGTAACACACCGGACAAAGTCCCAGCTGCTGCAAGCGCAATTTTTTTTTTCTACAATCAACAGAAAATAAGCTTTAGTTAGCAAGAACAGCTACCTTCAAAATTCCTGAAATATTTATGAAGTGAGCAACTTTCTCTGGAAACTGTCTTGCACAAAAATAATGGCTTAACATTAATAACATTGGTTTATCCTGACAAGAGTCTGAGCAAGGAACACATCCTTTCTGGGGAAATCAAACGTAAATCAAACCTTTATCTGTACAAGTTTCAGAAACTGCAAGAAGAATTAAGGTTATTTAAAGCACCTTGGATACAAACCCACCAAAATGGCAAGGGTCACTTAAGAGGAAGCTCTGTTGCTAGGAGACCATAATGATAAAAAAAAAAATGAACATAAAGGCTGCTGTTTATTTTCATTTTTAAAAATTCAGAGACATACAACAAGGAACTTCCTCATCTAACAGGGACTGAAGTTAGAAGCCTCATACCAGGTTTAAACCCATAACAGAGGTAGGTAAAAGCCAAGAGCCATAATAATCAGCAACGAGATCTTCGTTCACTCAGCATCTCCTCCTATGTCTGTTCAACAGCCAGGCAACAAGATATGTGTAAATTACAACATTCAAATGAGGGGTTTAATCTTCTGAGCTCAATCAGCTGATGCCTGGTTCTTCGGTCCCAGAGGTCTAAGGGTTCAACCAGCAGCAACACCCACTCCAGCAGTTACTTCAGCTCTGGCCTCCCTCTACAATAACAACAGCTTTTCACATTACAATACTTGCACTTTAAGTATATTTCTTTTACAACTACATGACACTTAGAGACACTTCTTCACTGTACTGTACATGCATAAACTATTTAAATGAGAGAGAGGGGCTGGGGAGTAGAGGAATGCTGTGATTTTTCTGCTGCCTACCTTAACAATTCTGAATCCTGCATTGTAACACCCGGAGTGTAAAACCTTCTGTTTTACAGAAGAAAAATAAGAGGTCTTATTGCTTCATCACCTACAACTCCACCGAATGAGCTTTAATTTATAGTGCTGCATGCAGCAACCTTAAAAAACCCAAGGTAATTGTTTGCAAGGCAAAGGAGGTACATGGGTTAATGGAAAAAGGCAAGGGTTCAACTGCTCAGCATGGTGCATTCACCCTTTATGAGTGCTTCAATTCCACTACACAGCCCAGAAAATTTATTCCTGCAGTCATGCATGGAGGATTTAAGGCTGGCAGATTTGTATTTATGGCATGTTGCAAAAATAAACAACATAAGCAGTTTCATTGCACAGGTGGTAAGGGTGCTTTGCTTGAGAAAATACTTCAAGAGAACTGAAATCTCCATCTGATTGTGTTTGGTTTTTTTTAAATTAGAATGGATAATAAAGAATTGAAACCTGTTACTTGAAATGAGACATCCAAAAGTTTTAAATATGGACAAGACAAGGGGCAATAGGCACAAACTGAGGCATAAGAGGTTCCAGTTGAATATGAGGAAGAACTTCTTTACCCTGAAGGTGCCCGAGCTCTGGCCCAGGCTGCCCAGGGGGGCTGTGGAGTCTCCTTCTCTGGAGATATTCAACCCCCGCCTGGACTCTGTCCTGTGCTTGAGCAGGGTGGTGGGACTGGGTGATCTCCAGAGGTCCCTTCCAGCCCCTGCCATTCTGGGATTCTGTGAAAGCATTTCAAGTTCAATTTTCTGTAAATAATAATTTCAGATTGCTGTTTATGACTCAAGGATATCACGCTGACTGTAAAGTCACTAAAGTTTCATATGCCGGGTTTAGAAGGAAAGTTTCATCCTTTGGAATTTTTCTTTTTTATGGAATTCTTTGAGATGACCTTGCTTTTGTACACTGAAGAACCAGTTCCGTGGAATACCATATGAGCAGGTAAACCAGGGATGGAAAAAATCTAACTAACAGCTAAGGAAAACTAGCTGAGAACAAGGGTACATGAAGTTCCAACCACTCACGTCTTGAGAAAGGAATACAAAACAGTTGCCCAGTTGGAGAAACTGCATGAAATTCATTCAAATCCAAGTTTACAATGAGATTTTTGCCATCAAAATCTAAGTTTTTTCACTATCTGCTCTTTTACCTATGCATATTCCTAGTACATCTGGAAATCCCAGGGAAAAACCTTAGGGATATCTATATATTGAAGTATGAAATACTTTCCATTAACAAGTGCATTTAATAACTGTGATACCACTCAGACCTGAAGGCTGGATGAGACAGTTTCACCTTCTCATCTGTTCAATTATCTAGCAAAGATCATTCAATTAGCGATTTATTCATTCCAAGAACTTAGTCTTTGAACTACGTATATCGTACAAGAAGGGAGGCAGGCGTTAAGAGAGCACAGCAACCCTTCCTCTAGCTAGCCAACCTCACTTAAAACATCCATCTTATTTAAATTTGTCTGAGTGTCTCATTTTAAATTCCAGCTACCCGTTTCCCCATGTTCTCTTCAGCATCAGGTTTAGGAACCTAATTAGCTTCTGGCGCTTTCTCCTTTTTGTCATCATTTTGCCTCTCAAGTCACTGAGAACTGGAAAAAGTCCGTTGCACAGCTTCTTGCCAAGCCACAAATGTGGCTTATAGCTCTATTATGTTTGCCATGGCAAAAAAAAAAAAAAAAAAACAAACAACCCAAACTAATGATAACCCACTATTAAGTGCACAATAGTAGTAAAGACATCATTGTTAATATTGGATAGAAGGAGGACTTTGTTTTAAAGGATGCTAAATCTGAATATGCCTGAGCTAGGCATTTCAAAAAGGCTTCCCAAAATTTGATACGCCATCCAAACCCCTTTGTCCAGAAGCAGCATGCAGGCAGGTTTGGCAACAGGCTCCAGTATCTCCCCAAATGCTTCTCATGCCTTTCGCTCCCTCTGCAATATTGGCAGCCATCTCACTTTGTCTCCCTTGGAATGACACTGAATGGGGGAATCTCAATAGACTCAGAACTACATCACCTGCCATGTTGGGCTGGCATCTGTTTGAATGATTAATCAGAAGATTACTGCTCTCCAGGTCAGAAATGATAGCCTGCACTGCTCAAGGAGGTCTGCACATCTTTCCCTCCCTTCCTGAAAGTCACCAGAGGGAAAAGGGACAGTTTTATTCAGGAACTGATAGAATGATGGAATCATTGAGGTTGGAAAAGCCCTTTAAGCTCCCCCAGCCCAACCATTCTCCTACCCCTGCCATCCCACCCCCAAACCCTGGCCCTCAGCACCTCAGCTGCCCAGCTTTTAAATCCCTCCAGGGATGGGGACTCAACCCCTTCCCTGGGCAGCCCCTTCCAGTGCCTGACAAAATACTTTGGATATTTTCCAATAAGCACCATAGAAGAGAAATAATGCTCAAATAATTAAAATGAAGACACTTGTCAGACATCCCTTCTCAACACCCTCAGAACCAAGGGTTCAGATGGGAGCACTCAAATGTTACATTCTTCACTGCTCCCATCTTCCTAGTTCGCGCCAAACCAGGTTATGGATGCTCTGGATTACTTATCCAGAGGCTGTCTTAGATGGAACAATTCTTTGAGCTTCTGTGACAAATATTCACCTTCCCATCAAGATTTAACAGCCAGGAGCATGATCACACACAGAACAATGACTGAAAATCCTGTTAGGCTGGCTCTTTTACCCTAATATTATAAAGAAAAAAAAAAAAAGGTGGCTTCCTGGGTTGGGTTTTTTTTCTTTTTGTGCAAGACAAACTCAATCTGCCTCCTTGAAAGCAAAACAACTGAGACATTACCTTCAGTAAAAATCCCCACCATCATTTTTCCCCTCAATTACAGGAAGACTGATTGCAATTTAAGAGGAAATGCAAAGCTTGAGCCAGTCAGTAATGGACAACTGGTTTCAGGAGAGGAGAGCATTTAACATATCCCTGGGTATGTGTCCATCATCTTAGCGCAGCGTGAGCCATAAGGAAGCAAATTGGGCAGGAACACATGCGCCTCCCATGAAAATGATGAGAGGTTTTTTCCAGTCAAAGAGGTGTCAGTTGAAAACATGAGATGAAATGCCCAGAATTGCATATGCGTAACTATACTTTACAGCTTGAGTGGTTTTAATGCCGGTCACACGGGAATCGCTTGACATACAGCCTGAAGAGCACACCCAACTAACGTAAAGAAAACCCCACGTATGGTTTGAGACACCCACTTGCTTTTAATTTCTTCCCTTACACCCTCTTTCTCTTCAATTTTCTTGAATTCTGCAACAATTGCCCCAAACCACAGAAGGAAACAGGATGGTGCCATCTCTGAAAAATCATTGGGGTGGAACTGTATACATAATTCATGTTGTGTGATATTACAGAAAACCTATGCACAGAATTGCGTTTTGATACTAAACAGACCCGATTAGTTGGGTATTTGATCAAACTCTCGTCAGCAATAATCATCTAATACAAGTTTAATGGCGTATGGCCCCCAAGTTACAGGAATGTTATTTTATTCATATTTGCATCAATAAAGATAACACATAAGGGATTCTTTCCAACATACCCTGAGGAAGTATTAACTACAGCGATAACCCCAGGGTAGCACAGCGCACAGTATTTGTAAAAAGTTAACAGTAAATAGTAAAAAAACTAAATAAAAAAGCAACATAATGCTTGCATTTCAAATTTTCACCTTAAGCTAATTAATTGATTTAAAGGATTAAGACCAAAAGAGTTTAAAGCTAAGCTAAGGCTGGAAGTTTCCTGTTTGTAAAATTTCACTAAGATCCTTGGTGGTTTTGCTTTTGGGTTTTGTCTGGAGCTTACAGGGGGCAGTGGTGGTTTGTTTTTTTTTTTTTAAGTGAGGCACATTTCACGTTTCCCTCAAGACCTCAAAGAGTAATACCACGTTTAGAGGTAATATTAAAAAAGCGCACTTAAGATCTCTAAAAAGAACACCTTTATTCAAAGTTACTTAAGCACAAAAGTAGGTGTATTAAAAAAACCTGCTCTGTATCCCAGCAGGGTTTTAAAACTATCTCCCCTGGTAATATTAAAATTCCATAGTTATCAATAGACATGGTCATTTAACCACTTGAGCGCCTTTGGATGTATAACAGAAACCCTGGGAATTGACATTTATTCAGCCTAAGAACACACAATTTGGATTTTTCTACTCTTCCTGCTTCAGAGATCACAGCAGGGATCCCTTGAAAACAGGTTGCTGCTGGCATTTGCCAAACTGTACTTTGCAAAGGATTTGGCACATTGATAGACAATTCAGTTGCCTGGTAATTTGCACAACACGACATGCAACCCTAGATTCCTCGTCAAATTAGAAGAGATGGGTAACCCTTCTGGAGTGGCAAGAAGTACCACAAGAACCAAATAAAATGAGGCCACTAAGCTGAAATAAAATAACCTTCTGCAGCAGAGTAGTATTCTGGAGGCATCCTCTTAACTCTCTTCAGCTTTGCCCCACAGATTAAGACCAAAGCAGTTGCAATTTGTCAAGACACCAATACTGACCACATACATTGATTTCCGTCCTTGTTTGAGTGATTTTTTTTCCATGGCTTTGAACAAAAAGAAAACATAAAAATCCCTTCTTGCTCAGAGGCTGGCAGATTTTCTTAAGCATGTTTCTAGACTTGCAGAAAGCGCTGAGAGGTTTGAAGGGATCTGTTGCCTGTTGCTCTCAACTATACGTGCTAAAGGACGCACTTTTTTCTCCTCTTTTTGAAGAGCTCTAGACAAACCTACAAGCGTGGGCTGTGGCTGAAGTACTGTGACTTATAATGCTTTAAACTTCAAAGGAACAGAATTTCGAGATGATTAAAATGCTTTGTAGAAGGTCAAAGGAGAAAATATCCATATTCATACCACACAATCATACAAGTGCAAGATTAGTAAAAACCTATTGCACATTTTATACAGTTTGTTTTCTGGTAACTATTATAGAGAACAGTAAAGTTTATAGGTTTTAACCTACAGCAAGAACCTAGTAAATTTTAAATTATATATTTCCCTGAGGTATAATCTACCCACACAGGAAAACCTATATGCAATGCAAGGCTTAAGACGCGCCTTTAATCTCCCACAGATACCACGGATAACTGGCATTATTCAAGGTCTGACTGCTAACTTCACTGGCAGGTATCTTCTTGCAACTAAACACTATTAAAAAGAAAGAAAAACTTTACTTGACATAGAGTCTAAAATTTATCCAGAGTTTTGTATCAGCAAATGATGAAGCAGGATGAAGCAAACGCTTTAGCAGCTTGGTTTAATATAGCCCACTAGAGCCTATCTTGCTTAAATGACACTTCAGCCCGTGTTGCATATGGCAGTGGACTGTGATCAACAGTAGAAGGGAAGGCAAACAACATCCCCAGATTGAACTTGCTGCCCAGGCAGCAAAAGAGTAATTTGAGTTCTGGAGATAATCAAAGTTTCAATTTTGTAAATTTGCAATCATACCTCTGAACAGAGGGATCCTGCAGCTCAATTTAGTTCTGTACGGCCACACGTTGCACAAAACCACGCCTGGGAATTCTAAGGGTTGCCTTGTTGCTCTCGAGCAGCGCACAAGCAAAGATCACAGATTTCAAGTTCTAGCAATTAGTATTTGTATTTAATTCAGTGATATTAGGGAGGGCAGAAGCCATGCTATTGGATTCCTGTGTCATCATATTAACACTATAATGATTGTAACTATCAAAAAAACAAATCAGTAATATCAAAAATAGTCACTCTTCAGCCTTACCTCTAGAAGTGCAAATGCAGAAATAATAAACTTGTAGATTATCCTCTTCTAGGGACCTCAAACTTAAGCTATTCTTAACAGATTGCCCCAAGATGAGTTCTGCGGTACATATCTAAACCACCTTTTATTTTTTGTTTGATTTCCTGATGTTTAGAACAATCACCACTCACATTTACAAAATAAAAGGTGGAATAAATAAGGAAAAAGGATAGCATGCTCATCATGTCTTACCGTGCAGACATTACAAAAAGTCTCTGAATACCCCCTACACTTGCCCAAGAGCTTCACTGAATTCAGGACGTGGAAATAGCACAAGATGATTAGAAATAAACTATCTAATGAAAATATTCAAGTAAACAAGATAATATGATCATTCTCAGAAGAGATTCTGGACAATAGTATCTGGAACCTATGAAAGAGAGCTCAGTAAACACAAAGGCTTATATGCAAGTTCTAATAGTCAAGCTCAACGCAACGCTGCATTTAAGTTCTTCTACAGGAGAGAAAGAACACAGTAAGCTGCAAAAAACCAAAGACATGTCAGGACTGAGACAAGCAGAGGAAAAATATTGTCCCCTGAGTTCATACGATGTAGCCGATTGATCACTGGGCTGTAATAACCTCGCACCTTTGCCACCGACCAGCCTTAATTTTCCTCACGTACATGCCGGTTTACACTCATTATTCAGTTAAGCTTTGCAACACTTCTATGGAGCAGGGAAATATTATTGGCCCCAGGGAAAATAATGGAGAAATTTAGGAAACACATTTCACTAAGCCTCAAAAAAAAAAAAAGTCACACAACAAATCAATAGCAGAACAAGGTCTTTTTGACTCCAAGCACCATACTCCACTCAACAGCAGTACCTTGTGCATCTCCAGTTCACCACACTGAGTCATTTAACCTTTCCATGTCCCATTTTCTCCCTATTTATGGGGAGCATATTAACACTATTTCCTACACAGCAATGCTGATGGTGGGCTGGTCACAGCCACTTCCATCATGGCACTAAAAACATTTGTTCTCACAGACATTCTGGCCCCGCAGAATATCAGAGGTCTACACCCAGGAACCTCCACCAGCTTCAAGAGAGGGACCTGGCGGTGCTGGTCGATAGGCAGCTGAATAGGAGCCAGCAGGGTGCCCAGGTGGCCAAGAGGGTCAGCGGCATCCTGGCTTGGATCAGGGGTGGTGTGGCCAGCAGGAGCAGGGCAGGGACCGTGCCCCTGTGCTGGGCACTGGGGGGGCCGCCCCTCGACTGCTGGGGTCAGGGTTGGGCCCCTCCCTCCCCAAAGGCCCTGGGGGGGCTGGAGCGTGTCCAGAGAAGGGCAGCGGAGCTGGGGAGGGGTCTGGAGCCCCAGGCTGCTGGGGAGCGGCTGGGGGAGCTGGGGGGGTTCAGCCTGGAGCAGAGGAGGCTGAGGGGAGCCCTCATCGCTCCCTACAACTGCCTGAGAGGAGGGGGGAGCCGGGGCAGGGGGTGGGGTGGGGTGTCAGTCTCTGCTCCCAGGGAAGGGCGATAGGATGAGGGGAAATGGCCTCAAGTTGTGCCAGGGCAGGTTTAGGTTGGATATGGGGAAAAATTCCTTCCCCAAAGGGCTGTCAGGGGCTGGAAGGGGCTGCCCAGGGAAGGGGTCGAGTCCCCATCCCTGGGGGGATTTAAAAGCCGGGCAGACATGGTGCTTAAGGACAGGGTTTAGTGGTGGACAGGTACGGTCAGACATGGATTTTAAGTTCTTTTTAACCAAATGATTCTATGAAAACTGTTGTCTAATCATCACACAGACTTCCTTGAAAACCAGAAATGCATTTATTAAAGTAGTGACCTAGCTCCATGTCATTTGCCCTTGCTGACTCAGGAAGAAGGCATCTCAGTCTTCGATAACCAGGCAGAAGCTGATGCCACTGCACCCACCTGGGCAGCACACATACCAGTTATGAGCAGGCAAGCATGCATACATGCACATGCATGTTCTCCTCTTCCCCTTGGATCCAGCCCAGGCTACAAAGCCTAGCAAGACCCCCTGATTGGGGCTTAATTGGTTATGTGTCCTTGGAGGTCAGGCAGGCCTTATAACCCCATACTTCCTATAGCTTAAATGGTTCATTAATGGCAGATGGAACGAAGCAAAGCCATTTAGATTCAATAGTATGGACTGGCAGCCACAGCACAAGGCCATGAAGTGCTTTCAAAGGAGCCCTTCATAAATAAACACACACTCAGCTCTGAAACACTATGGTCTCCCACATAACTTCTCAAGTCGCTTGTCCTTTTACATGTAAATTCTGGATTAGGACCACATAAATTACACGAGGAGTGACAACTAAAGTCAATGCAGAAATATCCTTTCACTGGAGGAGGAGAATCACATCGCTGAGTTGAGTACGAGGTTACGCTGCAGATGAAGCTATGCAAAATTACCACGGTGTCACTGGAAGAACATGAGCACCTGTGCCTACGAGCTTTGAATCCAAGACTCTTAAAAGCATTTGGACACTGGAGACATTTCAAAGGTTCACTGGCCTACAGCGACAACCTGTCCTCAAGTTCAGAGCTCAGTTGTTGAGCTAAATTTCTAATACACCTGCTAACAAACCTTTGGAATTTGAACTGTTACGCAGCCAACTATCATTTTCCCCACCACGTGTACAAAACACAGTCAACATTCATGTTTGTATTTCTCCCTTCATATACACGATGATAGGTTTCTTACTAGATTTATTAATATATTTGACAATGTATTTGCAAAATTCCAGACAGGTTTTTGATGGGCTGATACCATAAAGAACACCGTGGAAACGATATACATTATTCATGAGGCTTGCGACAATATCCTGCCAAAAGGAGCCACCGACAAACAGTAATAAATTTGAAAAGTAGCCATCAAATTAAATTTATAGCCAGCGATAGTCCTTCCCTGCGAACACTGCACAATCTAGACTATTCATACGCTGGCATTCACACCAGTTACTGGATCATTCAGATGCCTTTGAAGGGTCTGGAAAAAACCCTTAACAATTAATGAAGACATTTAGAAGTTACTTCCCATGGAAACATCTGAAGGGTAAAAGTCATCCAGAAAGAAGCCAAAAGGAAAGGTTTTTTTTTTCCTTTCCTAGCAGAAGTGTCTGCTAACAACAGAAATTCCAATGGGGAAAACAAACTATAGGTTAACTGAAAGGGTAGGGCATCCCAACGTGACAGATTTGTATGGAAAAGGCAGTATTTATTTTAATTGCTGGTTTGGTCATGCTAGGCACTGGATGCACCTGTAATAACAAAAAAAAAAAGTATCTGCCTTGCATGGATTTCAGTCTGAAAACAAGAACAGAAAAAAAACAATGCAGAAATAAAATATTGTCCTAATTTTAAAGGTAGACAGCTTGCTAAAATAATCTGTCAAACTGAAATAAACTGATGTCACCATTTCATTCCTTAGCTATTCTAAGAATCCTTCCTCTCTAAAACAGAGAGGAGGAACACCTAAAGAAAAGCATTATGATGAAACATTTCCAAAGTGAAGTATCTGCAGAATCAGAGATATTCAAGATATATTCATTATAACAGGGGAAAAAAAGGCAGGAACATTACTGGCACAACAGAACTAAATTCCTTTGCAGATCACATAGACTCTCGGAAGAAAACTGGTCTCCAGCTGTTGGTACACACTGACATAACGACAGCACAGACACACAACCACATTTTTAGCATCTCATCAGTGGTAAGTGCCCCTAGGCCAGTTAGACACTCGTAGAGTTAAAACTCTCTTCTAAAACCCAACTATGGCAATCCCGAGCTGCACCGCAGGTTCAGGTCAGATAAGGTTGCATCAGGGGAGGTTTCGACTGAGTATTGGGAAAAATGTCTTTACTGAAAGGGTGGTCAAGCATTGGAACAGGCTGCCCATATGGAGGTGGTGGAGTCACCATCCCTGGAGGGGTTCAAAAAACGTGTAGACATGGCACTTGGGGACATGGTTTAGTAGGCATGAGGGTGTTGGGTTGATGGTTGGACTTGATGATCTTAGAGGTCTTTTCCAACCTAAACAATTCTATGGTTTGCATAAGGATCTAGCTTATGTGTATAAGACTGCGAGCTCAGACTCCAAAACCACAACTCCTCACACATGTGTTGTGCTATATTGGGGGGGAGAAAAATGAAGAGAAGATGGAAAATTCTGTATTTACGATGACACTTGGCATGAGTTCAGCTGAAATTCATTGCAGTTATGCTTAAGAAACGAAAAGGGCAACAAAGACCAGCACAGTTAAGCAGGGATAGAGAGATTAGCATAAGCAATCACAAAGCTTTACAGAAAATATGAACAACTTTCACAAAGGGTACTGAGGATCTATAGTATAAGGTGAACTGTATTTTAAGGATCTTTAGCAAAACAAAAGAAACACCAAATGCAGAGTCACCCTTTCCAGACATGCTAGAACACACAACCGCCTGTTTCAGGAATTGGAAAAACTACAGAGGGTGCACTCACAGAAGTTACCACTTCATTCAACAGTCCTTTAATATATTTTTCAATTACTTTGAAGCTGGCTGGAGAAAACATTATTCCTCGCTCAGGAAGCTCTGCCTGCCAACAGTCCCACTAGCAGTAATGGAAAAGCCTGGTGAAAACCAAATAGGAAGATCCAACTTTTTTTGCAACACATACATTTTATTATCACCTTCTTTGACTTGATCACTTTGATTTTTTAAGTGCTCTCATTTTCCAGGTATGTTTGCATTGTCCTTATCACAACAGAACAGATGTTACAGATGGAGCCTCCTAGATGACACAATACAAATAAGTTTATGATATGAAGAACAAAAATGAATAGTACTAATGTTGAAATTAGTGTGCCCAAATCACTGAATGAGCAGTTTTACTGTAGTCTTACATAAATAAGCCATATGTATAATGTTTTAGTGATACAAGAGAACACAAAAAATACTTGAAGACAGAAGTACGAATTTCTGGGAGCCCTGTTCCTTTAGCATAAAAACTTTGAGGTTAATAAAATGAAAGGTATTAAGGGTTATTTTACAATGCTGAAAGAAACCTATTGACATTAGAGATTCACACACCGAAGAACAAGTAGCAAGGATTCTCTAAAAACACTTCCAAAAATTTAATCCAAATCATTGTAAAATACCATTGTTTCAACAGAGATTTCCTCAGATTTATTTTGCTCAAGTCCTTCAGATGTAAGAGTAAATGTTTTAGGTGCCAGGTCTCTCAAAATAAACTTCTGGAGCTCCGTGCATGTAATAAAACTGGTATTATAAAGCTGAGACACCTTCTAGAGCTCTGACTGAAACCAAACCATAAAGGACGTATTTCCAGTATATTTTCTTACATTTCTTCATAGAGACAGAAGCATATAGAGAGATCACAAATCTTACAGGTCTAGACCACTATGGGCAATACAATTCAATTTAACATTATTTCCATTGTAATTTCGAACACATTCTTTAATGAAATACATAAGCCAGGGACTATATCTGGGAAACCATATATTTTAAATACAAACCACTAAATAGAACAGGTTTTTAATGTCTTTCCAGATTACTGTCAATAAAACGACTTAATACCATCTGTCATAGTAGATGAACTGTAGCCAAATAATGACATGAGATAATTACCATGGTCCAATTTGGTTTTTCCAAAAGAGGCTCCAGAACAACTTGGCCATTTTTAAACTTTCCCAAGAAGGATCTTTACCGCCTTTAGGAAGGCGTAACAAAGGACAAATTTTTGAAGACAGTTTCAGGGCTTTATTTTATTGTTTCCACTATTACACATGGAAAATAAGAGTTGTTCACATTCTCCCCAAAGCAGCAAACCTATTTTAAGAGGAATTTAAGAGACTAAATAAAGTTAAAACACCTATTTTTCAGGAAGACTTAGTTTCAGTTGAAAAACCTGAATGGCACCTTGAACTTCCTCCAAGAAGCCTGAGCAGAAAACAAGATGCACAGCTCTACAGAGAAGGAGACTGGGTTTCAGTAACAACTGATGGAGTTTTAGTTGCCCAATAAACCACAGTTTTCGGGGCAGGTTATATCGTAAACATTTAGGCCTGCTAAGGTAACAAATTCAGGTTTTTGCACATTGAACGGGTTTTTTTTCCCCACTGAAATTTGACTTTTGACAGATCCGCTGTGTCAAGGCATAAGACTGAAAGCTGGAATTATTTTAGAGGGAAAAGCGAATTAGGAAGCTACAGCGGCCTGCCCCATCCATCCCTGCTGCAAGCAGCAGAGGGAAGTTGCTGAAGTCAACTGGCAATGTTAAAACCCACTGGTAGAAACCAGCTCTCCCACGGGCAGCCTTAGAAGAGGAGTGAAGGACACCGAGGAGATGGTAACCGAGATACCCTCTGACCCCGCATGTGGCATCTGGGTTAGGACGGAAACCCATCATTAGCCCGTCAGCATGCGAATCGCTGATAAGAAAAGAGATTATTTCAAATCTCCATGGTTATTAATCCCGGCACAAAACGAAGGGGTCAAGCTTGTTACACACCAACGGCATTTCTGGAGCTTTGGAACAAAGATGCTCCAGCGCTTCCAGGGGCTGCTTATCCAGGAGCACAAAAAGCAATTTCTGCCCTCCAAGCCCTTCACAGCAAGCCATGCTCCTTTAAGATCCCAGTCTAAAGACCGCTAATATCCCTGGGCTTTCAAACAGTGCCATACTAATATTACATTTCTCCTTTCTTTTTAAGACCTGAGGCTCCACTATCCTTAGAGATTTTCACTTTCACACTTCCTTTGTTACAAAAATATTTTTATCTGAAGTCATTGCTATTGGGATTGCAATAAAGACCTTTTGTCCTCATTTTGAGAAACACTTGGTAGTGAAGAGAGCTATTTCCTACTACCTCATCCCCATACGCACAGGCATCTCTCATCTCTGAAAATATGGGCACATAAAAAAAAGGAAATAGAAGTGTCAATTTATATTTAGGTCTAGAGGAACCTTCACAGTTTTAATTACAGGATGCAAGTCTCAACTGAGTCATTTAATTCTTGCTAGGATTTATGAGGACACGCTCATTTAACAGAGTTTGCACTGGAGCACTTAAAAACGCTTTATTGGGAGAATTTCATATTCATAATTTACTACATGGATTTTGGTTTCTCAGGTTGGTGTTCCCTTCCCCTCCCTCTAATGCCAGAGGTGGATCATTGCCCTCAACGTGAGATTTCTGTTTGGGGACCATGGGAGCATGCAACACATTTGCTGCCATTCTGAGCAAAACCAGCAAATTCAAGTGCAACAACGAAAAACAGCATTGCCGGAGCAGCCCCTGGCTTGTTTGTTTATCGTGGAGGGGAGGGGGATATCTTCCTTACGTACCAAATGCACGCGTCTGCGCCGCTGATTAATTCCGCTGTCCTCCCTGACTTTATGATAAGCCTTAAAGCAGTCTTGCAATGAAAAGGTGATACATTGTACTGCCAAACTCAAGAAAAAAAATTTTCTTCTTCTTTTTGGACAAGAAAAAGGTGAGGGAAACAACAGACAGAAACTTGAAAACATGAAAATGAAAGGTTGACTATAAGGAAAATGAGACCCTGCTGCTAGGAAAGAAAACTTCTATCCACATACACTATCCTTGAATAACCTTGTTAGAAAATTGCATAAAATAAGCCAATGTATGTAATCCCGTTACAAACCGTTAGCTTACAGGCTTTATGCAGAGGAACTGTATAATGAGATTAAACCACATAAACAAACATGCCCGGCTGTAGCTTGGCAAATTGGACGGTTAAAAAGAAACCTAAAACAAAAAGGCCTAAATGGACCTAAATGTTATCTACTTTTAAGTCAAGAGCAATTAAGAGGGAAGATTGTGTGGCAATACAAATGCATCCTCACTCTTCTGCACGTTCTTGTATAGTTATCCTAGCCTCACTTCTTTCTTAATGGCATTTTTACAACATGCAAGTTACTTGGTTCTCAAACGTACACAAAGTAGCTAATTGCTCTTAATGAATATTTCCTCAGCTCTCAAAAAGCCATTCCCAGACAACCACTTTTTCCCTTCCTTGGTTTTTGTCCCTTAAATAGCACTATATTCCTACCTCATCCTTAAGGAGTATTTTATGGGGTTTTTCTCTTTTTCCAGCTGACAACATCACCAGAAGAGGCCACAGCCATCAGTCCCCTGCTTCCTTGTTCTTAACCAATATCAATGGACACACGTACATTGATCTTTGACCACTACACATCAATCTTCATCGAAAAGCTGCACAGCACAGAAGCAGAACCTGGGCACAGCAGCAGGTTGTCAGTCTCAGATCTCCCTCCTTCATCAAGATCCCCGTCCACCAAGATAGGTGATGACCATCGCCCTTCATCTCTTTGCACATCTCTGACAATATATACTCCTCATGCATTTTAAAGTGCTCAAAATATAAATAAAAATAATTACAACACTGAAGAGTTAGCTTCTTTCCCAAAATAAGGCAATTGATGGTATGTTGAGTACTCCTGCAGACATTCTGGGTTTTTTTGCCTCTCACTACAGGTCCCTATCACATAGCGTCCTCCATTTCAGACTCACTAGGCTCAAGCGTGCTGGGAAGGCAAAAAGTTTGAATTCAATATCCAAACAAATAAAACATCAACAAGACACTCAGACAAGCAGGGAGGATGACTTAATCATGTCACCAGTAGATTAATAAAGACTTTGTAGCTTGAATTTCTTACCAGGGGCAAAGACAGGGTGCAGCTTAAACATCTACATACAAGCCAGATGCCTAAGCTCCAATTAGAGTCAACTAAAAAAAACACAACAATATCTAGACACCAATTTAATTGACCAACTTCTAGAAACAGTTTAGCTGCCCATATGTGAGCTTTACTTCCTTACAATACCCTACATCTAGTTTAACTCCAACCATCCTGCTTAAAATCCCTGAATTCATCATTTAGGATGCTGACCGCAACCACCTGAATGTCTAAAGGTCAGGAGTCATGGGATGGTTTTGCAATTCCATGGCCTGCAGCTATTACAACTTCAACTTAATGCCTACCATCTTGGGTATCCCTTGTTTATCCTAATAAAAAACCTACAATTTACACATGAGACAAGTTTAGAAGAGTAAACAGAGTGTTCCACAACTTCATCCATTACTCAAAACCTCAGATCTCATCTAATAGTCACTGAAGTCATCTAAAATCTGATGAATGTCTTGGTCTACTAGACCAGTTTTTTAAACTGCATTACCTTCTTTAAAGCTATAATGACATTAAAACCATCACTGCATTCTTAGGTAGATCCCTACTCTGTCCTGCTGCCACAGCAGGGAACAAAAACAAAAAACCCCAAAAAGTAACCCCATGCCAACTGCCACAGAACCACAGAACAGATACTGGGTGACTGATATGGAGAAATCAGCTTTCAGCAAAACCAGATGCTTTGGTAAACCAGCCCATTCACCTCCCCTTGTTTCACATGTCTAGAAGTAGAAGAAAGACTTTCAAAAGACCCAAACCGTTCCAGAAGACAGCAAGCACCTTTCCCTGCTAAACTTTTGCACCAATACACGTACACCGTTCCTAAAGCTTTGATATTTTTAAACTGAGAATTGGCGTTTCAGTGGTGTTTGGGCTCCATCGTATTTTCATGAAAGCTGTTGTCAGGCAGGTGGAAATCTGACATTTAAGTGACATTTTCTGCTGAACAAGACAGAGCTCATCCCTTTATTTAGCTGTTCTAATTTGAGCCTGTGTTTGAGGAAAAAGTATTTCAGTAGCATCCTCCTCGTGGATGCTGGTGTGGCTGTTGTGATCCACCACTGTGTAGATCCTAAGTTGGTACAACTCTTTGTAGAGTTCTTACTGTATCTGCATTTTCTTACCAAAAAGCACAACTGAGATTTCAGTTTCAGACTAATTTTTTGTCCTTTTACAGTCACCACACTTCAGTTTTGTTTAAAAGCAGGAAATAGTTTTTTGGGGTTGTTTTTTTTTTTTTCCTGCAGAAGAGAACTTTGGTTTTGCAATAGCTGCTCAAGCTTCATGGATAAACTGTTTATATTTCTAAAAAGCGTTTCGTAGAAATGATACTACCCTTTCTTACAGCAATTACTGTTCTGCTACTAGAACAAATACAGTTTTGTAACCCAAGCTTAAGGGGGAAAAGGAAGAGCGTCAAGGGTATGGGAGGAGAGGAACAAGGGAGAACTGAAGGCTTTAGTACAAGCACTGAGCTATTCTACTGTGAATGTAACTAATGAAATAAAAAAAAGAATCACAGAATCGTTGAGGTGGGAAAAGCCCTTTCAGATCCCCCAGCCCAACCATTCCCCTACCCCTGCCATCCGACCCCCAAACCCTGGCCCTAAGCACCTAGGCTGCCTGGCTGTTAAATCCCCCCAGGGGTGGGGAAAAAATTTTTCCCAATGTGCAACCTAAACCTGCCCTGGCACAACTTGAAGCTGTTTCTTCTTGTCTTATCACCTGTTACCAGCCAAGAGAGTAAAAGGAAAAAAACCACAAAATACCTTGCCTAGAAATTAGTCACCCATCCAACCATCTTTGAAAGTACTAAATGCTACTAGGGGTGCCTGCAGATTAGACCACATAATCTCTGTTTGCTTATAAATGCCACGACAACAACTTTCAAGCAACTCTGGCTACCACATAGTTTGCCACAAGCTTTCGAGCTGCAGCGAGGTGAGTGCCTGCAGGCCAGCCAAGGGCCCCCTCCTGCCCTGTGGCATCCTACAAGGTGGCTAAGGGACAACGAGGGAAGGAAATGCTGGCCTTTCCCAGCCTAGGAAAGGTAGCCTGCCAAAACAAACGGGCATTCTTATTCCCAGGATAAGCCTATAGTCCCAGCACAGCGGCATTGCCAGCACCACCAAGAGCACCTGCCGTTCCTTCCACCAAGCTTCTGCCCTAAGGTCGGCTCTGCAACTGCACAGTCATTCTGGCATAGCCCAAATTTCTACTTATTTAACTAAGTAACAAGTAACTTTCCAGCAGATACTGCCATGCCAGTATTAACAGCATACCTGTTACGCATACAGAACCCCGACTCCCATCCATGCTTTTTTTTTTTTAAAATACAAATGGCCTTCATCTTTCAGATTTCTCATGCTCCCGGCATGTGTTTCTGAAATCCCATATTCCTTGTACGAACTATTCTACTCTGATTACTTCATCTGAAGTTATACATCTTCCACTCTTCTTTCTCTCTCATCAGTGCTGAGTGCTTTCAAAGCCAGCAATTAAAAGCAAAGGAGTATTCATTTTAACAATGAAAGGAAGCATTTGGTAGAAACCAAAGGTGAATCTATGCATCTGTATTTTCCTCTAATGCTTACTATACTGTGAAAATAACCAGAGCAGGCCTGTTATTTTGCGATCTCCCCAACTGGGCGCCTACCTATGAACATCAACCCTTCACGCAAACTCTTTGTCCCTTCTCAGCAAAATCAGTTTCAAGTCTGACAGGGACCAAAGGCAGGGGAAGAAAAAAAAAATAAAATCCTACAAATCCACTATTTTTATTTACTAGCACACTAGTGCTTACCAAAGAACAGTTTATTTTAAGCTGTTTTCTCCTGCTACTTGTTTTTTCCTGACACTCAGCTCAAATGAAATCAATGTATTTGTGTAGTAAATAATCTTCACGGCCCAGTGGAAATATAGGGGTTTTTATAGATCACCACAGAGCTGCTCCAATCTAATTTTTATTTTAGCCTAAGCATTTGGAAGGAACGTAAAAGCAATTAAGTAGGAACGTCCATGGCCTCTCATTGGGCAGGACCATTAGAGATCTCTGGTCAAAGTTTCCCATCAGTCGCTTCCTCTGCATTTCTCACAATTGGTCTGCACTTCCACCCAATACATTTGAGGGCAGAATTTATTCTCTATATAAATCTGACTCATGGAACACCCTCAATATTGCTGGGTAATAACACTATAATGCATGCTTGCAGGCTTGTAAAACAGCTCTGAGGCAGCATTATACTGATCTGAACTACTGTATGCCAAGTTTAGACACCTCTTAGCGGTGTCTTTGTAAAGGAGCAAGACAGAAGTAAATACATTGGTTTTCATCCATGTCAACCAGCTTGAGTTTCCTCAGATTTTGCTATTTGCCAGATAAATTATTTTTTGTCCTTCTACCACTACAGCTGGGCTGCGAGTAGGCAAGTAAATATGACAGACATTGGGAAAATATTAAATAGAATTCACAGATTAAAAAAGAACCACCGTTACCGCTTCCACAGCAGGCAGTACAGAGACTGATGTACTCAAGATCAACATGCAAGGGAAAAGGGTTCAAAAGCCACACTAAGGGCTACAGCTGCGGATGTAGAATGGGCTACCAATATGCAGTTGTGACAGCAAAACCCTCTTAGAATCATAGAATCATTTAGTCTGGAAAAGACCTTTAAGATCATCAAGTCCAACCTTTCAGACCATCAAATCCACCTCGCACATGGAATCAAGGCAGCAGAAATAACTGTGGCAGCAGGCAGAGAATTTTGCCAGCATTTAGGGGTGAAGCGCTGCAAATAGCACAAACTTCAAAAAGTCAGACTCCCCCCGTTTTGCTTTGCCTGCCCAGCCCCGCACTGTCCTTTTGCCAACAGTAGCTGTGAAGCTACAGCCCCATGCCGCATCGGGCTGTAGTTCAGCACCCCGGGAATTGCTCTTTGGCTGCTGAGCGCCACCCTTCCAGCGGCCTTATCACTTCTGAAGCGGCTGCATGCATGCATGCAAAATTACCTGAAACCCAGCACTTGCCACATAAGGACTCTTGCCCCCACCTTTCCCTAAAGAAAAAAGTCAAAATACGCAATCTCAGTGTTATCCTTGAGTCGAAATTAAAAGTAAAGAACAAGTCTGTGTTAATGGAACAGACAGACTTAACAAATCACTTCAGGAGTCAAAGCAATTTGTTGCAAAGCCTTACAGAAGGTTGTGGACATGCCACGATAACACGGACAAGATGGAAGGCAACTGGGGAAAGGTAATTCCAGCAGGGGGAGATCGCGACCACCAACCCAACTGAAGAATGAAACAAGTATCCCCCCCTGCAACTCACACAGGCACAGTGAATTAAAAGAATGCTATAGCTTTAAAAGTTAAAACGACTAGACTGCCAACCAAGGAAGATGAGCACATGAAGACAGGCTACTGAATATGTATTAGACTGGTGTGGAAAAATGTATTTATAATGGATAAACAAGGGAGTAAAATCCCAGTTTGGTGTGCTCAACTTGTGGAATTCCACCTCGCACCCGGCACTGAATAAAGCATTATCTCCTCTCTAAACCATTTTGGTTTAGGGAGTTTTATTTCCAGGTAGCATCAAGTGTCCTCCGATGCGTTATTCTTAGGAAGGCACAATGGGCAGGCGCCACAAGCCACTCTGCGGCCAAAGTTTCTGTGCACAAACCTTAGGACTGCATGCAAATACATGGACATGAGCACGTGGCATGAGTGTTCCCGTTTCCTCATGGTCGCCTATTTATTTGACATATTCCCTGCTATCTTCCATCAACCACCTCCATTAGAAGCCAAATACAACCTCAGGAAACTTTAAAACCCTCAGTCTTTAATTTTGAGCTGTGCATTTGAGACTACCGTTTCACAGCAGACCTTTGGCTCCATGTTAGCGGACCTCTAAATCGACGGTATTAAATCCAAGCCAGGGCTACAAGAAACCCCACCAAATTAAACAGTCTACTTACTTTGATCTGAATTTGGCCCATAAAGGCAACAGGTGAAAATCCACAGCAATTCCACCATGGAGATGGTGCACAAGCAGCTTTAATCCTTATTTGAAGCATGGAAGCATCCTGTAGATCAACTTGTCTGCATTGCAGCCAAGATAATCCTTCATTTGAGCTGCTTATCTGAGATCCACCCCGCTGCTTGGATAGGAGGATTTAGCTCTTAAGGGACTATTCTTCAAGATACTGAGCCACTCCTGACAGATACTCAGCCTCCTCGGCTCTTCATGAAAGCAGGAGCCGAGGGGCTTGCTCAGAGCCGTGCACAGCCAAGGCAGGACCGTGCAGGATGAGGTGCCCCACTTGCCAGGGGTCCATGGTAGCCTAAAAGAGCCACTTAACTAACTCATAGCTCTGCTAAGGGAGAAATGTTCTTATTTTTTAATTATAGCTTTATTATTACCATCTAATAAAGAAATGTAAGCAAAAGGATTCTCCCATCATTATATAAAAACATCGATTTGCTTTACAGGGAAAAAGTACAACACAGCTCAAAACTCTATCAAAATAAATGAAATCAGTGTCTGAATCCATCTTTCCATAAGAATTCCATCATCAGTTAAACCGCGCCCCCCCCCCCCTTTTTTAAACCCTTTGTGTCTTCTGATGGGTTCTAATTAATATTCTTCCCCGCTACTTTATTTGAGGAATTTCTTCCCTGCTATTTTCCATTCCAATTTTTTTTTTACTAGCACCTAAGAGAATTAAGTCATCGCTTCCCAATTTTCCATGTGCTCACTGATATTAAATAAACTGCCACATAACATTGTTTTTAAGTAATAAGAGGCTGGTGTCTTAACATTTTACTGGTATTGGCAATTACATATAAAGTAAAGCAATGTACAGCCACAAATTTAACACAGATAATTCATATGCTGTCACTAAATGCTGAACTCGATGTAATTTATTGCATGTTGTCAAACAGTAAGTAAACATACACACACACACCCTCCCCAAAAAAGGTAATTTAAAAAATTGGCTCCAATTATGAAAATGCCCCAGAAGTTCAATTCTCAGGCCTGGGTACTTAATCTTTGTTTCAAGACAAACTCTGCAAAGTAATTTGCTATACCAGCTCCCAGTGGAGTCGAGGTTAATGAGTAACTCCTGGAATACAAGACAGATCCCAGAGCCCTGGATGACCCCAATGGAAGTTACAGATGCCAAGCAAGTCTCTCATCCAGGCACGTACTCTATTATCGCAGCTTGGTGCAAGTATTTATGGCCACACTTCATCACAGGCTATTGAAGCCTGGGCACCACAGGCACCATTAAAAGATTCTCTGTGTTTCAGCACACATCTTGCAGATAGACGCCACTCATAGCTGCAGTTTTCAGAACAGAAGTTGCTGTCAGGCAGCAGGATGGGTTACCCGGCAAGGCTGGGCAGCCTGTGCCATTGGAGGTGTTGAAGACCCAACTGGTTAATCCCTGAACTTGAAGCAGAATATGGGGACTACATGACCTCCAGGTCACTCCCAACTTGAACTAGGCTATGGCAAAACAGTTACGGATGGATGACCACAGTTGCTGTCCTTCAAACAGCAGTTCTTCAGCTATTTGCCTACCGTATGTTGAAGCAATGGCCACATACAAGGCCTTTGAAACAACCTGGATATTGATGCCAACTGCAGATGTCTCACGACCTCCAAAGACATCCTTTATTTTTGTCTCCTTATGGGACTGTGAGGTGATTATGATCATTTCATCTCAAATCTCTGTAGGAGACCATTTCTGCATCTTTAAAATAGGGATAAACAATACTAGAACCCCAGGCAAAGTAATTAAGGATTCACATTAAAACTCTAGTAATAAAAATATCTATTACTAACACCTGATTGTACTTAGTAAACTGTAACCAGCTCTAACGACAAGGCTAGAGAGATGTGCTGTTGTGCAGTATTGCCTCCGCAACGACCTCACTTTTGAAGTGAGGCAATTATTTATAGACAATTTTGAAGCACGTTCAGTATTTTGGTATGACATTGAAAGCAAAATTAGCATGATCTTCTTGGGACACATCGCCTTCACCACATATCCAGAACGGGCAACACAGACCTGAAATAAGGGCTACTGAAAAGCTAGAGTAGAGTGAACTTAAAACCACCATCTGAACATCTCCAAAATTACAAATACACGAGCCGATGAATTCCCCAGCAGAGAAAACAAGTGAAAAGACGCAGCAGTAGTTGAATTAGGGCCCTGTCAAGGGACTGTCATGCATTCGGTATTATTTTGGTAAAGAGCGAGCAAAGCGTGGTTGACATGACAGCAGAAAAATACTACTGGATTTTAACAGAGATAAACTACCGACGCTAACTCTCTGCTCCCAGACACACGTTTTTGTTCTGGACTTCTGATCATCAGGCAGCTATGCAGGTATGTTCAGGAGATTAAAACCACTCGGGGCTTTAAACGCTCTGCCTGAGCACCATATAACACTGATAAAAATTGCACAGGAGCCGCCTCCTAATCAATATTAAATGCAGTTTAAAGGGGATGTAATTAGCGTACCCGAAACATAATTACAGTTCTGTATTTCCATATAAGGCACATTTACACCTTCATATTTGCATATTTTGTATAAAACACAGTCATCACGATTACTATGATAAACTGCTCCAAGACTCCCAGGCAGCCTTTCTATAATTGCTGGAAGACAGGAGCCCTGACCTCAGATGGCAGCCTGTATCATTACTGCAGAGGAGACCTAAGCAACTCTATCGATTGGGTTTCTGAAGGATACCGCAGCAGGATGGAGTGCCGGATTAAAATTTAACTACTCCCATTATCCCTAATCAATTATGTCTTTAATCATGTAACATTCACCGTATGACATCCAAAATCAAGTCAAAGCCACGGCAATGAAAGATCTGGAGCGAGGAGGCAAACTAGAATCTGACAGACCAGAGCCAGACAGCAGTCAGTTAAAAATGGAGAGAATTATGAATAAAGTGTGTATTATAGGAATGCCAATAAACATCCCTTCAGGCCGGTGGCTCTGGACAGTTTTGAACCTGCTTTATGGCATTTCATCCATTTGCTATCGAGTTGGGCTTCCGATTACTTGCATCCTACATTTATTACATACTTTCATCGTCCTCAGCTACTCAGCACTTCAGTAATACCTGAACAAGTAAAAAAAAAAAGCAGTAAAAATTTTAACTTTTTCATATCACAATGTACAATTCCAGTTTCTTTCCAGTCAAAAAGCAGCAACGCTTACACGCTGTCATGCGTTATTAGAGGGAAGTTATGTCGTACAAGCTAATGACAAACTAATTTAAAGCAACCTCTGCCAATGACAATTTGAGATATTGCACTACAAAGCTTGCCTTGTGAAAAGCAGGTTTTTACTAAAACAAACTCATTATTTTGAATGGCACGGCATTCCCCTTCGCCTAACGAGCTACATTTGATCGTAACAAACAGAAAAACCCTAAACATCACTATCTGCCTCTTGAACAGTGACAGCTTAAGCTTCAGTTTAGCTTAGTTGCAAATAGGGACCGAATTAAAAATTCAAAAGAAAACAAGCTTTGCTTTCCTAAGAAGATATTCATAACATGATGGGTAAACAAAGAATGCAACAGCCAGATTGGTAAACTTGCAAAGAACAGATTATGCTGCTTCGTGCGCACCCTCTGAAGAAAGTTTTGCTTTATTTCACATTTATTCTACAGCTTCAAGGGCAGAATTTGTGCACTCCTGCCTGTTTCCCTTTTCCATTTCAAGATTAAGGATTTTCTTTGCAAAGCAAACTCTTTCATTTGTTTCTCAGTTTTGTTCTTTTGAGTTTGGGGGTTTTTTTTGTTGTTTCCTTTTTTTAAAGTTTTTTTTTTAACCAGGCCACTAAGCATACACTCAGCTTTGCTTGCAGAGACGGACAAAAAACCAGTTTCCCTATCCACGGGACCTACACATACATTTAATTCAAATAATTACATTTCATTGAAATTTCATGCAGAGCAAATAAAACCAATCTACAAATCACATGCCTGTCCAAGCCGTCAGGCAGCGTGTACAGGCTTCACACAGCAAGCCAACACAAGCTGCAGTAAGAGAACAAATGGCTGGGGAAAAAAAAAGTCACCAAGACATTTCCTGGGAATTCTCTCCCTTTTCTTCCTCTCACTATACCAAAATTAATTCTGTTACCAGAGAGCTTAAAAAAAGGCTTCATTTTTGTTAAAAAACCCACACAGAGGTCAGAACCCCCCCTGATCCAAGACCCTTAACACCACTCTTCCCACGTGCCGCTGTTGAGAAAGATTGCATCAGCATCCATAGTGTCGTCAAGCAAAATTGCACAACCAGTAAGCCCAGCCCTGCCAACACATTCAGTACGACTGAAGCGTACGCAAGAGACTGGTGCCCTCAAAACCAACTTGGAGACACACAAGTGAGCTCTGGCAAGAGATCAGCCCCTCAATTCCCAGCTTTGGTACGGAGGTTGAACTCTGAGGTTTCCACTGGAGGCATTACGCTTATTTTCCAACAATAAAATGTTACATTGATTGCTTCTAAAATACATTGGCTCCATTTTTAACCCTTCCCCCAGCTCATGCCATGACAGTCATCTGCTTCCTCCCCAGTGAACCTTATGCATAAATTTTGAATCTCACTGCAAATATCTAAAACCTGTAGTGTAATACTCCATAATCTTGCTCCTAAATTTAGTGATTCCCATCCCTGGAAACATTCAAGACCAGGCTGGACAGGGCTCTGAGCAGCCTGATCTAGTTAGCGGTGTCCCTGCTCACTGCAGGGGGGTTGGACTCGATGACCTCTAGGGGTCCCTTCCAACCCAAACCATTGAATGATTTTACCCTACAACCATTACTGGGAAGAGAAGGAAGAGCAAAGATGAAACCCAAGTCATAACAATACCAATGGCTCCACAGCACACATCTCATCACATCTTACATGCATCCTTCCCAGCAGCTGGAAGGAAAACACATACATGTTTTACATTTATACATTTATTTTATTATGTCCTAAAATGAAGTGGAGGAACACGAGGTTTGGGTCAAATTCACTGCTACCACAAACAAACAATGATATGCTTCTGGGATCCAAACTCAAGAACCTCAGTACACACCATGAAAACTGTTTCAGCTTTGTTATCTAAATTGCCCTGCCTTGTGCCACAAGGACATGCTGTCAGCATTGCCTCCACACTGATGATATGAATCAGTATGTTTAATTAAATTACGTAGACGATATTGCTGTGGGGAGAGGGAACAGCATGCTCGCTTGTTATGGTCAAGTTAAATTCTATTCCCAGTCACACCACTGTGATTTAGTTTAATTCCCAGTCAATGAGGCAAATCTCTACCCTTACCCCATGAAAAGAGAAAATATTAAGTGTGAGTGTAAAATGTAACCTAGAGGATTTATTACAAGACCTACAAAGCTGCAAGAGCAGAATTTGATCACCATCTTGCTTCCCACTCCATAGAAGCTGGTAACCACGCAGGTTATTCACTTCAGAAACTCCAGCCAGTAGGGTTCTTAACATGCTTTTCCCCATTTTAAAATCCTGAGCCATGTTTGCCAGCAAGGAGGAGCGCAGAGAAAAGACCGAGTAAACATTCTAATTGGTGTGATAGCATATTTTCTGCATTGCGAGAAGTGACAGCAGTAATATTGACCAATCGCTGCCAGCTGACAGCGAAATGTCACGGCAAGGTTGGAACAATATACTTCATAATGAGCCAACTCCGAATGCAAAGTCGAGCGGGGAAAGCGGAAATCAAGTGAGAATGAAAAAGTATAAACACTTCTGATGAACAGCCAATAGCACCAGCTGGAACAGGCGATATAACAGCCCTGTTGGAGCAGAGGGGTCAGCTCCACCGGTGACAGGCTTGGCAACGCAACCTTGTTAGTGGCGAGATGAAACCTCATTTGCTCACAAATTTCAGAGGATGCTTCTCGGGCATCCAAAGCAAATTGATGTTAGTATACAAAATTGCATTTAGCCCTGACTTCCTGGCACCCATCCCCCAAAACATCCGAACAAGCCACAGCCACCTTGCTCAAGATGACAACTGGCCAGCAAAGCACGTGGGAGATGCAGGTGGCTCGAGGGCAAAACCAGCCCAAGTTCTGTAGGTAGCACTGTGAGACTGCATCCCTAAGAAACCCTCCTGCGCGAGCTCCTCTTGGCTGGACTCGCACCATACACCACCCATCTCCAAGAAAATTCACTCTTCAGCAAGAAAAAGAAAAGGAATTGAACACTGCTAAACTTTACGGCTCCGTTCAGAAGCAGTATTGTCAGCCAGCTGCCATGACTACTTCCACAAAGTCTTTGAAAAGTAGGTCTTAATTACAGACAGTTAAAGAATTAACTTCATAAATACGATAATATCTGAAGTGTACCCTTCTATAGAAGGTGCTTTGCCAACATATTTTAAAAACAAATGTGAACTTCTGGCCTCCAAAGGTCTCATTCCAGCATCCCAGCTCTGTAACTGCTATGCATTTGTATGTCAGAGCTAAAAAAACTACACAGGATTTTAGCATATACACCAGAACTACAGGATGGGTTTCCAGTAAAATGACAGCGAACTAACACTGGCCTAGTTCTTCGTGTTACCTCCAGCACCAAATGAGGCAAAATTGGACTCCACAGTCTCTGCGGAGACTTTTATCAACTTCAATTTGGAACGTGAACCACAGTCAACGGGCAGAGCCTCAGCCGAGGCAAACGGGGAGAGTTCTATTGCGTATCAATTATTAAAAACCATTCGGACATCTACAAATAAAATAACAGTTGGAGACTACGGATATTGCTCCGAAGCACACTGAACGCTACAGGACCAGTGGACAACGTGCCTGCCTCAGGGCAGGGCCCGCTGGCAGCCAGCAGGATGAGCAGCCCCAGGGAACAAGGAATTTAATTTTTTTTTTTCCTAGATGTTACAGAAAACCCTAAAATTTGATGAGCCTGGTTTTGCATTTCATTGTCTCTAGTCTTTAATAGGCTGGAAAGAGACTGTGAGCACGCCGGTATGCAGCGCAATGCCAGGAACCCCGCGGCTACGACACAAACCTCCGTGTTTCTTTTCCTTTCACCTTCCCCCTTCTCTCCCTCGAAGGCATTTGTTTATTAACTTACCTGGGAAAGCCTGAAAATAGAGAAGTTTGCCTTGCAAGAGAGTTATGTTTCCATGTCCTTTTCCAGAACCTGATATTTTGTATAACCATTTACATTTGCTACGACTTTTTTTTAAAATTAATAAAGTCCCTCAAGTTGCAAAGGTAGGGGAAAGCATTTTTTCTTTTCTAAAGTCAGATCTCCTAGAGATATAAAACAAGTTCTGCCAGCACATAAAACTACTTTTCTTGTCTGATACATATTCTTTTTATTAAAAGAATGAGTAAATAATTGGTGAAGCATGTAAGAATGACTGACTGCTGTTTATGAAGAATAATTTGTAAATCTCATTGGTTTTGTTTCATTTACTGAAAAGTCCATTAATGACTTTTTAAGGACTCAAATCAGCTGTGCATTACATTATTAAGAAAACAATTAAGTAGCCCCAACAACAATCAACATAACCAACAGAGATACTAATATTTTATATATTTTCTTATCGGTACAAGTGTTCTTGCAGCCTCCTGGGAAAGATTTATTCCAATGTTTATTTCTCCTTCCCCAGAACTCCTAGGAAAAAGAAAAAAGCGAATCATGCAGCTGCACACAGACCCTTTAATAATAAGGCCTGTAGCTCTGTAAAGACAGGCAGCCTCTTGGGTACAAAAGCTTAGATTTCCAAGTTAGTATTTGCATCCTCTTACTGCAAAGACTAGAACTGGAAGCTTGTTTGTGCTTCGGAGCCTGGCAGAGCATCTAAGAAGTGCAGCAACTTACTCATCTTCTGAAGGCGGTTTAAAAAGTTAGATCAGAAGCCCTTTTTGTAAACATTTTTAATATATTAAAAAAGGACTTTCAAGTTGCAAATCTTCATCCAGAAGAACTTGGCTGCACAAACTCTATCCGAGTCACAAGAGAGCTGGATAAAAATTTCACTGAAGGTAAAGATAGAAATTTCTGGAATTTGGACATCCAAATCAGACCTCGCCAAGGTGTACGAGAGACCAGGTGAAGCACCACTAAAATGCAGCTAAAATAAGCAGCTCACCAGTTACCCATCAAGCTGATAGGGTAGGGAAAAAAACCACACTCAGAAGACAAACTTCACAGTGATTGCAGCAAAGCAAGGATTCAGATTCCACCTGCCTGGACAAAGACACAGGGGACATTCAGAGTAGGCTGGGATAAATGAACTGAGCTGTGTTTTCATCAGGATACTGGGATTAATTAATTGGAGCAAG
Source organism: Butorides virescens (assembly GCA_017310255.1). Classification (NCBI taxonomy): domain Eukaryota; kingdom Metazoa; phylum Chordata; class Aves; order Pelecaniformes; family Ardeidae; genus Butorides; species Butorides virescens. Next base: position 21,339 of record JADKXX010010281.1, on the reverse strand, counting down.
GATTAAGAAAAAATGAATGTGTAATTTATTAGAGAAATGAAGGCTTGGTGGCTTAGTCTCTAGACAGGGAATTAAATGTCTTTTGACTTACTCCAGTGAGATTCTTAAATAACTCTGAATTAGTCAATAAATCCGCATTTAAAAAAAAAAAAAAAAAGGTGTTGCACAAGGAAACCCTGCCCTCTGGCTAAAGGGATTTAAATTCAGGTGCAAGCTTTTCCACAGTAACACCGAGCGACTCGCTCGTCTCCTGTTCTTCGCTCACCGTAATTCAAGGGAAATAATCAGTTCTCTTCCTATCCTCTTTCCCTTACATCAATTTAGAGCTCAAACTCTGCAAGGCAGGGACTTCATCCTACATATCATGCATAAAGAATTATCCTCTGTAGGGCTACTGACACTGGGCTAAAGTTTGGCATCTCAAGGCTAGCACAAACCACACTGGCCATGGTGGCGTTAACATGTTTCCTTGCATAAGATACTGGTGAGGATCCAACCTTTTAAATGTTTACAAAGCAGAGGTGCAAGCAGTCATGAAAACTGTTGACAGGTTCTTGACCATTTAAAGGTTTTATTGTTTCTCAATTTACTCTTCCAGCTTTGCCAGTTCAGCTGACTCCATAAGCTCAGGAGAAAACCACTAGATTTGGTCTTATGCTCTGAAAGGCTCAGAAGTTCACATGATTTTGAAGGAAAAACCCACAACGAATCCCCTCCAGCTGGTCTGAAGCACGACCTATGACTGTCTGAAAGGTCAAGGAGGCTTAGAGAATCTTTTGTAGTAAAAGACAGAGCTTAGGCATAAACCAAAAAAAATAATAATAGTAAGACACCAGAAATCAAATCTCTCTGAACTTCCATGTTCAATACTTGTGCCCATGCCCAAACATGCCACACAAGGTGAGCAGGTGATTTCTTGCACATGGTTTTCCCTCTCTCTAAAAGGATCACACTGTGTGCCCTCGATCCAAATACCCCTTCACCACAGGGTGATTAGATCCCAGGGCTGCGTTTTGATTCCATCTGTAAATTAAACAAGCAGGTAGCAGAATACATTATCAACTGATATATATCCTTGCACAGCTCCACAGGCAAGCCTCAATGCCAAAAGCTAATTTGTATATAACATTTAAAAGGATTAAGAAGCATGAAGGGCTCCCACTTTGGTAACAGATTTGTTCTGTCTGGTCACCAGCACTCCAATCTCATTTCTAAAAGCTTCAACAAATTTCTATTTGCTCTCCCATTTATGGCACTAGGCAAATATTATGAAATGGTTCAGCGCCACACGCGAGCTCCTAATGCTTTTTCTGTCTTCTCCGAGATAGTCTTTAATTAGTCAATAATTGCTTGAAGGCACCAATTGATTGGCATTATAAGCACAGGAAAATGAAAATGGTCCTTTTATTTCAGAGCTGTATTTAAGGTTTTAGAGGACGTTAGCAGCGTATCATTAAATAGAACAGAGCAAAGTAGTCTACAAAGCACATTTAAGAAGCATGACTAAACACCACACTATCCTGCTTTACTTTTCAGATTAGGGTGGTGACAAGTAGTAAATGAGGATTATGCATGTGCAGTTCGAGGAAACATCAAAATACTCTGTCCCGTATTGTCTTGCTCATAAATACCCCCACAGTTCAGCAGAACTTGACAAGCAGCTGCAAACGCTCAGCAGGTTTTTGGTGTCATTTCTGGAGAGATTTATGTTCTCTTTAGCTCTAGAATGCTATATGTTCATTTTATAAAAGCAGAAATAGGTTTCATCTGGGGTTCTGTCCCTGTGAATTCATTTATCTCTTGTCAGGGCCTAATGAAAAACATTTTAAGCTGGTATTTCTGGAGGTGTCAGGCCACATTCATTTTCCAAACCTACACTTTTCTAGTCTTCCTGTTTTTCCTTTCTTTTTTTGTTAGCTCCCTGCGGAGACCACAGCAGCTGAAGCTCTTCTACTAGTCACCAATAACAGGTACACCACCCAACACTTTTAAACCCCAAGATCTTGCTGATCAGCAGCATACAGAATATTTTCACAAGGCAGGTGGCCAACTTCACAGAAAGAAAGTCACACCATTATTTCTTCTGCCTGTAAATAAAGTACTTCATTCAGGTTTAGACCCGTACCTATGAAGACCAAAATACACCTTTACATAGGCGTAACTTAGTTCAAAGCCAACTGAAATCTGGCCAGGCTTCAAGACCATGATCGGGCAGACACAATTTCTACACAAAGCCTACAACACCGCGCTTCTGAGGTTTCTGCAGGGGGGTAAACCTGGAGCAGAAGACTTGCATGAGGAACAGCAATGACAATTTTTATCCTCTCTCCCATATTAAATCAAATCAACTCACCAGCTGGAAGCTATTAGCCAGGGGTAAGGGGTAGGAAAAAAAAAAAAAATTAAAAGAATGTTTCAGAGCACTGTCAACAGAAACATTTTTATAGAAGTTTTACCTGTAAGCTATTCAGCTCCAAAGAAAGTCAACGCCAGTAGGAGAATATGGTTTAAATGCAACAGAAGCCACACAACCACCGCACACCAGTACCCCCAGCCCACCACCACCTCCAAGCGTGGTCCTGCTAGGAGCAGTCCCAAGATCTGAACCAGCATCATGGACTGAGCAACCAGTCCTTCCTTTTTTTTTTTTTTTTGTTAAAAGAAAGAAAAAGCCTTGCCTATGAGACTATAACATCATTCACTGAACCCCTTTGGCATGCCTTGATATTCCTCCCCCGATGATAATAATTAGCAACACGAACAGATTGGGCAAAATGTCTCTTTTTACATAAGCAGCCAAAACGCACTGAGGACAGACGCCAGGCTCCTGGTGGGCTCGGGCTGCTTACCCCCACACCTTCACTTATCCCAACACCATCCCACCAACAGGCCAAGGGGAGCGCTCTGCAACAAGGGGGCTCCAGCAAAACCGAACCAACCCTTTCCCCAATTTTTACCCAGTGAGGTTTCTCTCCCCAGCTCATTTCACCTCACACAGACACAACCTGGGTGTTCTAATTCCCCACTGCTACACCCTCACAGGAACAAAACCACAGCGATCACTTTAAAAGCACCCATCTCACTTCTCCTCTCTACACAGTCCTTCCACACAACATTTAGGCCACACTCGCCTTGTTCAAATGCTGATTTTTCAGCAAATTAATTTACAAGTCCACCTCTGACTCACCCACAATTACCAATAACTAAAGAAAACCACTGCAGCAACACCTCACTGCTTCTCAGCTATCACAATTAGCTAAAATAAAAGTATCTGTGAAATAAAAGCAGCTTCTTTTTCTTTACCTGGTGTTCTTGCCAGCAGTGCCAAGGACTCAGCCAACAGCCTCTCCCCTGCACGTGCTGTGGAGGAGCCATGGTGCAGTCACTCCTCCCTCTCCCAAAACCTCTCCCAAAATCCCCCAACTGTGGCCGAGGGCTCGTTAATGAGCTCTGGCTCATTAACAGCTGACAGGTGAGGGATTGGGGGTTTCAAATGGCACCAGGTGAGGGCCCTCACAGCACTAAGGGCATTAATTGCCCCAAGCAGCCTCACCTTGGCCTCACTCCCCCCAGGCCTGTTTCAGCTGGGGCCGGCCATGGACTCTAAGCAGGCCCCATGGGCTCAGCTCAGCTCGGCTCAGCTCAGCTCAGCTCCAGCGCCATCCCCATCCCCATCCCCAGCTGCTCCCAGCCCGGCTCCCTGGGGGTACCCAGTTCCCCCTTGCGTGGGGCTGCGAGGTCTGGCCCCACAGCTCCCCGTAACCAGGCGCCATGGAGGTGCAGGCGCCCCTCTGAACCGTCCCCCTCCAGAGATGTTTTGGATGCCCTGCATCAAGCGTGCCATTACCTGTCCAACCTGAAGCACGCTAACCACTTTCAGAGACCAGGTTTTACAAGTTTTTAGGCATTTTGGTACGTGCTGGCTGAGCACCCACCCCCTGTGTTTGCTTCGATGGGGTTTTCCTTGTAAAGGCCGCACTGCTGGATGACTCTGGCCTGTGCTGCTGCCCTTGAAACAGGCCCCAGCCATGACAGGCAGGTGGCAATTTTGACAGAAGAAAACAAAACCCATCTTTCCTATTCATTCCCTTTCTTTTTTTTTTGAATTTTTAAATACATATTCTCGTTATCCATTGAAAAATACCCACTGCAGAGAGCTGGCGTGTTAGCACGTGCTGTATCGATAGACCGAGCCCACCACAAAAAACAACAGCCAGTTTTCAGACATCATCTCCCCAGCTGACACGAGCGCTTGGCGCAATATTCTTCCCTTAGCCATGCAAAGTATAATGGGGATAATATTAAAAAAGGACGTGCCATACTCCTGCGGGCGCCGTCCCCCTAACACGCAGTACACCCGCCACCTTCGTTCATGGGTGCCTCTTTTTTGTTTGTTTTTAAAGAGAGGAATCTGGAGGCTGAAAATTCAGATGGGTACCTGATGGCGTACCGGCTTCTGGAGTGACAGGAGAAATGACATCCAGAGCCTGATGGCTGAAGGCAGCCAGCGGCCCGTCACCGCCGCGTCCCTGCAGAGCCATGGTCCGGCCTCCCACTGAAAGCTAAGTCTTTATTATAAGCCAAGCCCTGGAGAGCCATTTCCAGGATATTTTGCTTCATTAGAAGCTCTTTTTTTTTATTTTTTAATCGTATGAAAACACACACAGTATTAGTTGGATACCATTAAAAAACATTATTCATTAACCATCTATCTTTGGAGGCTTTCCTTCGTCAAGCTACAGCAAGGCATTAGGGAAATTAGGCAGCAGCATTTCAATTAAACTTAAAATGCTTCAGATTTGGGAAAGAAACGGTGGTTTATTTTGTGGTGAATGAATAAAATGAGCTGAAGTTTTTAGATGGCTATCCTGCTCCTTGTCAGACAATTTCAAATGGGGTTTTCCTCATATTGCTGTAATGGCATTATGTTGTTCTAATCCTACAAGGTAGCTTAGATGTCCTAAACACATTTTCATCATTTCTCCCATCTACTATATCCCATTTTCACCATTTGACAGACACCATAGAATAAAAACTTAGAGCCTGTATTCTCTGTAATGAAGCCATCTCCTAGACAGTTGTAATGAAAAGCAGAGATAGAAAAATGTAAAGCCAATCTAATAAATACAGAAGGATGAAAGCATTTTATTTTCGCCCATCGACAAAACAGTTCTCACGATCACACACTAAGAAATTCCATGATGAAATATTCCTGCTGGCAACAGTACCGGGGATTGGCCTTGGAAGCATAGGTTCTCTTTTCAGCTTTCCTGAGTGACCCTGGGTCACCCTGAGCGACCTTCCCGGGCTTCAATTTTTCTCATCTCTCAAACGAAAATAATTCTCAATATTCACCTCGCAGCAGGATTCTGCTGTTTAGCCAGAGCTAAGTGTGCAGAATTTTAATACGAATCTGAATTCCCTGGTGGTCTGTCGCGCAGCAGGACTGCAAGGCTGCATTTGTAGTGGGTGCCACTGACTACATACATTTTTTTTACTGAAAATAATTGTTACCGTTCTGCCTCTGCCCTGCCGTTTTTGAGGACCAAAGCATCCAGACCAAAGGGGTACAGCATAAACGACGATTATTTCAGTATCTTCAGGGACTGCAGCTGTTCCTGGATGCTGAAGGGACGTTCAAAGGACCCCTCCTATCTTGGGGAAAACAGCTTTTGTGGACGAATAATTTCAATTCCTGTCTTTCAAGTCTGCATCTCAAAAGGGTTCATCAGTTCCTCAGAACAACTCAAAATATGTTGTTATGGCACAGATATCTTCTTTTCTATTTCAATTTATGCTCTTATTTATACTTGACATGCCAGAATAACCCCATGATAAGTGAAATATTACTATACTTATTTTGCAGAAAGGAACAGCTGCATGAACCTAAATTGCAGACCCTGAAAGGAATCGGTGACAGTTGTACCTAAGCAGATTTTAAAAGCTGAAATTACACAAAACACCCTGCAACAAACCTCAGAATTAAAACTTCTCCTAAGATAACAACTCTTGAATGTCTCCTTGCAGTAAGAATATTTGCAGTAATTCCTGATCAAGGAATTACTTTTCAAGGAATTACTTTTCAAGGGCAGACACCCCATCACTGATGACCAAGGATGGAAGAGGAGTCTTGAGCTCTTTGTTGTTTTAACATGTATGACCGTCACCACTGCTCCTGTTCCGATGAGGTCTCCACAGAACGCAAGATACCATTTTTCCTGTACTGTAAACTCAGATGTAGAAGAGGGCAACAAATGTAAAGACTACGAAAGAGCAGAGCATCTTCTTTGGCATAAGTCGGAGCCATGCTGAGAACAAAAAGGCTTGGAAGACAAGCCAAATTTTAAATATAAAAGTGTGGAGAGCAGAATCACAGTTTCTGAGCATGAGATGTGCGTAAACACTGCACCAAGGGCAAAAAGGACTGTCCAAAAGTTGTACATTTAGTCTAAGCTTGCTCTGCGCATTCCCTTTATCTTTAAGAGATAAGCACTTCCATATGGCAAGTTTCCCATCTATTCCTGGATAGGATTAATCACCCTTTCACGGTCCCCGTATCGCCAACTATGGAGGAAGCTTTGACTATCAGCCATCTAGTCAAAGCCAGAGTGAGATGAGACCAATCCCACCATAACTGATTTATCCAAAGGCTCACAAAACACACCTGGCAGAACCAGAAACAAAATGTCTGAATTACCAATCACCCAGGCCCATTATGCTACAGTTTTTCTTTAAACTGGCTTTGCGGATTTATATATCTCACGTTATCCTACTGACTCCCTGGAACTGGATGAATGTCAAGGATTAATACAGATAACCTGATTCTCCACCTACCTATCTGTGGGGGTTTTCCCCAATGTTAAGTTTAATATATTTATAAAAAGTGGGAGGGTTTATTTCAGACCATGTCCTGGCTTAAAATGGTAGCAGCCTGGTTTTCTTTTTACGATATATACTTTTCAGGGATGTAAATTTACACCTGAGAGGACAGTGAAATTGGGAATTCTCCAGAGCTGCAGGGACAAAACACAACCTTAACCCAGCACTTACATAGCAATTGTTTTCCAACCACCTTGTTGATTATTATAAGGTTGACTGCTTTCCTTAACAGCAGTTACATCTCTGAAGAGGTTCATGTTCAATCCTTGCGATAGAAATTTCTAAAGTAATGCTCACCGTTCATTGTCTTCCACCCAGCAGAACCACTTGCTAGAGCAAGAGCAGCAGGAATCATCCTGATTATTCCCCCTCCCCTCGCAAAAAACCCGCTCCCTTCTGTGCCGAGCCAAGGCTCTCATCCCTTGTTCAGCAGTCTTGTTTCATTGTTCCATCCGCAAATTAATTCTGAACTATAATTACTGCCTTATTTGTGTATCAATAATTACTTGAGTAAGCTGTAATTGATTGTCTGCACCAACCTTGGAGAGCACAGAGCCTGTGTGCCAAAAGATGAGTAACCAATGCTTTTCTGCTTTCCTTTCGGAGCTGCAGACTATGGGCAGCATTAAAGGGGTTTGTAAGGGGTTTGTTTCAACAGTAAGTCCTAAATAAAGTCTTTGCCATGACAATGCATGTTACGTAGCAAATCAGAAAGTACAGCTATCCTTGAAAGACACAAAGCTGTAAAGCCCAATCTTCCACATTACCTTGTCAAAGGACTACCTATGCCGCTTCACAGGCTGTCATTTTTCTCTTCCTTTGTTTTCTTGCAGTTTTAAAAAGACCAAGCATTGTGTAATAAGAACAGCGGGAAAGGGATCACCTTTTAACTCAGGCTTGGCTCTGCAAATCAAGAGCCTTCTGCACTGGTTTAGACGCTGCTACGCAGCTCCTGCCCAACGTTGGACACATCATTTATGTTTGTCATGGATGGCCTTCAATAACGGAAGACAGCTGGCGATGCTTGCGCATCTCAGTGGCCCTAAGTGGTGTTTACAGGTTCATTCATTCACGGTAACAACATCTTCTCTCTGCGAGGGAAGAAAAGGGTTGATACCGGTTTGGACTTGGGAATGGATGTAGAGATGGACATTAGCACTGATGGACATTAGCACTGGGTGTACATTGGTAGATCTATAGCAGCTCTGGTTTTGTAACTCATAAGTGGATATAACTCAGGGGTGGTTTGTTTTCAAAGAGATCTTATCCTGCTAGGGTAAAATAAATCCACTGGCTTTATTTGGCACAGACGAATTTCACTTTCTGAACACAGAAACTAAACCGGCCTTTGTAAACCACATTTTTTCAGTACAGCTGTCTCCAAACTGTCCACCTATAGAAAATTTAAAGCTCTGAATCAAAACTCTTCACTGAATGTTAACTTAATAACTATGTTGAGACATGCACTCTTTTTTAATTATTATTATTTCACAGTATGTTACATATAAAACTTCTGGAAAAAAGTGATCGCTAAGACAAAACTGACAGGAACTCTTCCACAGTAAATACCACTTTTCTTTTCCTGCAGAAGACGACACTTGCACAAAGGATGTTCAGTTCAACAAAGCCAAGAGAGCAGTGAGGTCAAGATAAGTCACTTAGAAATGCTTATCTGAATTCAAACCGCAGAGGTTATTAAACAGGAGGAGGGAGGGAGTCCAAGATGCTTTCAATGACTAATGCTGCCTCCAAAGTGACGACTGATACAAGAGCAACCAGGCCTTTTATAAAATTAGAGCAGGATGATGGTGTGGTTTTCATTCCCCAGGGGGACTCAACAGGCTAGGCCTCCTTGGCAGCCAGACAGTGGTGTGCAAGGATCTACTGAGGACTTATAAAGCTATCAGCGGTTCAGGGAAGCTAAATAGGGAATGATTATTCACCACGTCATGAACACAAGAACTGAGAGGTCCCGGTGAAATCATTGCTGAATTTTTAAAATAAATACACTGGATAATTTGTACGTGCAATGCCTAATTAAATTCTGGAGCTCTGAGCTGCAGGATGTTATGGAGCCAAACGGTTCCAAAGAGATGAGACAAATAGAGAGGGAAGATCTGATGCTGAACACGACAGATTGAAAGGAGCATTTAGCTCTGTCACGTCCTGCATGCCAGCTGCCAAAGGAGGGAGGACACGCCAAGGCAAGACCACTCTAAACTTGTCTCTTCTTTAATTATCCATTGCTTCCCATTCCAGGAGACAGGCTACTGACCCAGACAGGCTATTTAATCTGATCAAATCTCTGGCCGTCTTACAGCCGTCTGGAATTTATGGCTGACTACAAAGCCAGTAACAACTCGCTCTCCCTTCCACTTTTATGATAAGCACTCATGAGGCAGAGGCAAGCATCTAGGTCACTGGATGGAAGCTTTTGGCAATCACAGGAACCAAAAAGGACCGTGTTCGACTAGAGTGGTTCTCAACCCTCACATTCATAACTCCACGTTTCAGTGCAGGGCACGCAGGCGCAGCAATACCATCCCCAACAGTTCCTACGACATCCTACAACAGTTTCCACTCTTCCCATATTGGCCACTAGCAAGGATAACTTGCCCACGTCTTCCCAAATGCTCCTGGCAACTTCTGAAGTAGCTGTAGCTCCCAGCTACAGCAGTTTCGCTGGCACTGCACAGGCCAAATTGTTTGTTAGTATTGGGTTGGATTATTGATTGCTCTTGCTTGCTTCTTTCAAAGAAGTGCCCGTTGTTTGTGGCATAGCCTGCTCGTTAGAAATCAGAGTCCTATTTCAGAAATACTGGAATTAATTCCCTCAGCCGGCAGAAATGCTAGCTCATTACCTCCCACTTGCAAAGACACCAAAGCAAGGACTACTTGGTGCAGGGTATTCTGAGTTGGGATACCTCCATGTGAAATTGGGCAACTGCACGGCAAAGCAGCGCCCTTCTGCGTAGAGGCAAAGCAGGCAAGAAGGAGCTTTACTCGGTATACAGCTGCAAGGAGGGGCGACCTGAGTTCCGCTTCCAGTACCAGCCATTGATTTTATTCTAGTTCCTCACTGCCTAAAAAGAGAAAAAATATCTACAACTAAGCAAGGAAGTTCACTGCAATTTTCCAAGCCTACGGAGCTAACTCTCACTGTTGGAACAAACCCAATAATGCAATCTCAGTCTGTATTACTTCAGAAAGAACCATATGGGAAACTGCAATTCCCTAACTTTTAGTAGCAATGTCTTTCTTTAACAGTTGGACTTGATGATCTTAAAGATCTTTTCCAGCCTAACCGATTCTATGATTCTTCTCCCCGGAAAGCCATGTCTTAGGTCTGATTCAAGACATCTCAAGCAAATAGGAAGAAGAAACAAAGGAGAAAAGCACATCATTCTAGAGAACCAGTGCAGGTATCACCAGCTTAAAACGTGACTGTGTAGGTAACAAATTCTGAGGGTGGCTAACACAAATAACGCAAGCAAGAGAGGCAGAGAGAGTGTAGCGCATGAGCACAAATATCCACTATGATTACCAAAGGAAGCCCATTACTAGTGCGGATTCACCTTGATTTACTCATTGAAAATGTGGCATATTTGCCAGTAAACCTGTTCAAATAGGGGAGGGTTTTTCTGTCAGTAAATTGTGGCTCTTCGGTGATGTATTGTCTACTCTATTACAACCCGTATCACAAAAGAAAAAACTTTAGCCTACCTCCTGACAGCAGAGGACAAGATGACTGACTATCAGTTTGTATCTTTAAATACAGTGAACCATGACAAGGGGAAAAAAAAAAAGAAGCAACAGAGTTGTTGCAGTGAATTCATCCCCTATTCCCGGGGCTCTGGAGTTCTGAAAGTTTTATAGTGTTGAAATATTCTAAATCCAGGAAAGCACTGACTTGGTGGACTAGATTTATTTCCATGAGATTTCTTGTTAACCCTAAATCTGTCCAGTTTTATAATTCACTCCCTGAGATTCTTGAACTCTTCCACATTTCGGATTTTAGAAACTATTGCTGTGCCTAACAATTTATGAAGAAGGTTGTGTATGAGTTGAAATGGTGCTAAGGGAAAAAAAAAAAGAAAGAGGATGCTGGAAAGAATTACTGCTAAAAACCTAAATTGACTTGGAAACCGTACAGATGTTATGAATTCTGCTGCAGCCGATATGATTTTACTTGAGGAACTTGATTTCCACGTAGCCCTCTGTACAGCTTCTGTTGGCTTTAAAGGCACATTTTTTTCCCTCTGTAAAATATCAGTGCTACCTTTCTGTGCCTGTAATTAATTTCAGATCCAGGCTGTAATAGTTACTTTGCAGGTGCAAGCTGATAGGACCATTATTGATACTCCCCAGAAGCCTTGGGGAAACTGGGTAAGAAAGGATTTTATTATCTCAGAAACAGTTTTCAATTTAAAAAAAAAATCCACTGTGCTTCAGGGGGAAAAAAATAATAATCAAAATAAAACATAAACTGTCAAAAATATGCTTTAAAGGAAAGAGAGCCTCTATAAAATCTCCAAGGTGCTTTGCTAGGACTGGGGCAATCCAGGCCCGAGAACTTTGCTTGAATTAGGCGGAAAGAGGTTGGTACCTAAACCAATTCACAAGCCAGTGACAGATTCAACGAGCCCCTTCTCTGCTTCTGGGCAGAAACTCAACACAGGAAATAAGAAACATTTCTCAACAAAAGATTCAATGAAAAATCAACAGCGCTTCTACAACTTTACTCACAAAACCTAAAAAAAAAGCAGAGAGATGGCAAGGAGCGCACACAAATGGCATGACCACCAAGACATGTAGAACAAAAATATCAGAAGTAACCCCTGGATAAGAAGGTACCTTCCTAAATATAAAGTAAGAACAGAAAAGTTCCAGTTCCAAGGGTTTTAATAAGAAAAAACATTTACGTGTGAATTTATTATGTACGGAAGAAGAAAAGAAAATGCATGAATTAAAAATATAGAGTTGCTAAGTGGATCAGTGACATACATTATTTATTTACACTCTAGGGCAAAGGGATTAATACCAGATTACAGTATGCAGGGTTCTCCCCATGTGAGCATGACCCTTCATATGTGTCCCTAGAAAAGATCACGCTCCTTCAATTGATCTCGCCTAACTATTCACTAATTGATAATGCATCCTGTATATAATTAGCCTTCATGTCATAACCTATTAAGCAGAAGTGCAGTTGTTCCTGTGGAACACACACAAATTGTGAAGGCCATGTTAACCCATGCTTAGACCATGTGTATGAAATGATCGTCCTTAGCAGACTCGGCAATTGCTGCAGAATACCACTGCAGCCTCATTCTTCGTAGCGTTTGTTAGGATTTTGTTTTGTTTGAAATCAGTGCCGTTAGGAAAATATTAGGACAGTGTTGTATTTGGGAAGCTGAAGCACCAACAGTTTAAATCAACAGCACAGCGAAGAACAGAAAAGTGATTTCCGTGACTTTCATCCCAACATTCCCTTCAATTTTAGCCAGTCACTCATAATAAACATCCAATTCAGCAGCATAGCAATCAGATAATTATAGGTTTGGACTCTTGTCCAAAATGTAACATGACAAATACATCTTTGATCAGTTCCAAATTTGGAACTACAGTAAAGTTTTCAGATCCCTAAACTGCCAACTGAAGTCAAGCAATGCTGCGGGCAACCTTACCTTTTCCTTTAGCCTCCAATTATTGCTGACATTTCTTAGCAGAGATGTTTGCTTTCTAGTAGAAAGCAGAAAGATGCCTGCAGAAAAAAACTTCTGCTAAATTTCAGTAGGTGCTTTACACCGTGAAATGCAAAGTAAAGGGAAAATGAGAAGGAGGGCTACGTTTCACCCTTATTGTTGCTCCACTGAACTCAACACAGCTATGCCACATGCGTATGTGGCACAAGAGATACTTTACTTCTTCGGTAGAAATTTTCTAAGTCTTAAATGACCTATTTAAAATCAACTTCTTCCTCAAGAAAGCGAAAAAAATTTTAAGACGTATGATTATCACAGAATCATAGAATCCCAGCATGGCAAGGGCTGGCAGGGCCCTCGGGAGCTCCCCCAGTGCCACCCCCCTGCTCAAGCAGGCTCACCCAGAGCAGGGGGCACAGGACAGCGGCCAGGCAGGGGTTGAAGATCTCCAGAGAAGGAGACTCCACAGCCCCCCTGGGCAGCCTGGGCTAGGGCTCGGGCACCCTCACAGTCAACAAGTTCTTTCTCACGTCCAACTGGAACCTCTTCTGCTTCAGGTTGTGCCCATGGCCCCTTGTCCTGGCGCTGGGCACCACTGCAAAGAGTCTGGCTCTGTCCTCATGACATCCACTCTTAAGATATTTCTATGTGTTGATGAGGTCCCCTCTCAGCCTTCTCTTCTTCATTTCCGCAATGAGATGGTCATTATAAATTGCACTATGGAGGAATTAATAGAGCATTAATGTTAAATATTTTTCTGCTCCATTCTACTACAAAGAATTGGTAAACTCAGAAAGACACTTTCCTCAGAAATACCATGGAACAGAATTGTTTACAGCTTGTTTACCATTAACATGTCATGCAGAAGCAACGAACTATGGTACCATTTAAAATTAATTTGATGCTTGGTCTTGCACTTCTCTACTGGAACACTCCTAAAGTACGTGTGAATGCTGCTCCATGTCACCAGGCAAAACTATTCAGGGATTTCAAGGGAAGTACCATTTCACAGGTCATCAGCAAGGACTAGCCAAAAAGCACGATGAACAACCTGATGGAAAGGATGTGCAATTACTCTTGAATTAGTCAATACACAATTGGAGGTTCCTCATTAGCCCCTAATATTTTATGAACCGAATTGTTTAAATAAAAGTGTTTGATAAATAGCGATTAAATTAGCAGAGTCCAAGCTGGCGTGTCAGGCTAAGCTTGTCTAAAACCACTGAAAAAAATGGTTTAACTGGTAAAGCTCAGTGAGAAATACGTAACATTCAGGACAGCGGTTGTTGAGCCACACTCTTACTGCTCATTCTTTCTACAGCTCATGATTTCTCGAAGACAAAATGAATATAACCTCTTCAACAGTAATGTTCAGAAAGGAGATACAGTGCAAGAAGATGAAAAATACCTCCAGTACACAATTAGAGAGAGGGAACGAATCCAGAAGTATTTTTTTCTAATTTATTTTCTCTACAACCATCAAAACACAGTATTTCAAAATTCAAAATACATTATAATTAGATCCAAGCCACTCTGGACCAAACTCCAGCCAATATCGTTTTGTAAGAAAACATGTACAATGCTGTCCTTCTACCAAGCTGTATGAAATATTTGATTTATTTATATACTGAGCTCCAGAATGCCTTGCTCAATGCATGGAACCAAACTGTTGGTGCAGAAAGAGCTGTCCTGATAGCCCATCAAGAAGGACCTTCATGAAACCTCACCCTTCTGCCCATCTTTGAGGAATCATCTTGTATGACAAGATGATTGCATGACAGGAGCTTTCAATCACCAAGTTTCACAGTGTTTTGCATAATCGAATCATAAAATGAAGGAACAGCTACTACGTTTAAGAGTCTTGTACCTAAAACAGGCAAAGAAAAGGATTTCAGTGCCAGAGAAAGCACCAGCTGCAGCCTCCGTGGCTCGGAGGTGTTTTACAAGGGACTGAATTACCAGTGGGCTGTCCAGATTTTGCATCGTTTGCTCCAAAGTCTCCTTTGGCCTCTTGACAATGCAGACAGCTACAGAACGGGAAGTCAACTTAAAAGAGGAGGGTAAAATCAGATGAATTTGTAACTTTTAATAAGCCTGAACAAGACATTCTGCCTGAGTAACATAAACATATTCCTTGAACCTGTTGGGCATCATAGCTAACTGTAGCATATATGGTAAAGCTCCAAATAATTTCATTGAAAGGACATAAGAGGGGAAACAGTCTCAAGTTGCGCCAGGGCAGGTTTAGATTGGACAGTAGGAAAAAATCCTTCCCCTCAAGGGTTGTCAAGCACTGGAAGGGGCTGCCCAGGGAAGGGGTCGAGTCCCCACCCCTGGGGGGATTTAACAGCTGGGCAGCTGAGGTGCTGAGGGCCAGGGTTTGGGGGTGGGATGGCAGGGGTAGGGGAACGGTTGGGCTTGATGATCTGAAAGGGCTTTTCCAACCTAAACGATTCTATGACTCTATGATTCTAAGATGCAATCCTGGTATTCTTAGGCTGTTTTCATTTTAGTCATCAAAATGAGTGAAGTTTTTCTTCTTCGCTACTACAAGAACAGCAAAGGTAAAAGAGACTCAAAGGTTTTTATAAGAATTCTACAAATTCCAGCATATCGTGCCTTGAAAACTAAACGAGACATTAACGGAGAATACCAAAGCTGCGTTTCTATTGTCATCTAATTGTTATAGATTAAAGTTGTCAGGAAACTTTCAACTTCAAGCAGGAGGACACTTGGCTGCCTTCTGATGTCAGTATTCAAATGGAGAAAAAAGCCCGACTGACACGGCTGCAGCAGTCGCCAATATTTAACATTCACAAAGAATAGGAAATTAGACGCAGCCGAAGAAAAATTACACAGGCACGCATATCTATCAGCTCTTCTCATGCCCTCTCTTGCCGTGGATCTGACTGCTTCGGGCTGTGTAGGGAGAGAACGGTTCAAGCAGTAAGCAATACCGAAATTTCAACTCCCGATAATGTGGCAGTCCATTCCAACAGCAATGAAATCCCATTTTATCCCAGTTCTTTTGTCTTTAGAGGAATGTGTCTTAGATTCTTTTTACGAGTCCACTTCAACGCTGTCTTTGCATTCCTGGATACTGTCATTCAGGATTCTGGCTCTTAACTCTGTAGGAAACAAACTCCAATTTCGGCTAATCATCTTACATAATATGATAAGCTAAACACAGAGAACAAATATTTCCTGAAGGGGTAAAATAATTCTCAGGGAAAGAATAATCTTACTCGCTAAATTTAATTGAGGACTTTATCTTCCCTACAGATCAGCCACTGGAATCCTAAGTATTTATTTTCCTCCAGCACCCCCTGTAACTAAAACCCCCAGGAACTTTTTGTTTAATTTCAGTCTCAAATTAGGTAGGATTAATCAGTTTAAAAACCATTAGACGCTCCCACCGTTATCTGTTTTAGTGCTGAATTAAAAATGGAGCCATACATGTTGCTTCTTGCTGAAGCACAATCTGCAAATAGTGAAACCATGCGAGCAAGACTCTTTTTCATGGTATCTGCATAGCCCTGGAAGCAACGTGAGAAGGGTATCAGCCCCAAATTTAATTTTGCAAGATTTTCCGTCCAGCCTGCGTACTTTCCAAGACTTTCAGACATGCAAGCATAGGGGATTCTCTAGGATTCTATTTGGAGTGGGGCCAGAGGAGGGCTACTAAAATGCTCTGAGGGCTGGAGCCCCTCTGCTCTGGGGCCAGGCTGGGAGAGTTGGGGGTGTTCAGCCTGGAGAAGAGGAGGCTGCGGGCAGAGCTGAGTGCGGCCGGTCAGGGCTTCAAGGGGGCCCAGAGGAAAGGGGGGGACAAGCTTTTTAGGAGGGCCAGCTGGGACAGGACAAGGGGGGATGGCTTTAAACTGAAGCAGGGCGGGTTTAGACTGGATCTAAGGCAGAAATTCTTTCCAGTGAGGGTGGTGAAACCCTGGCAGGGGTTGCCCAGAGAGGGGGTGGAGGCCCCATCCCTGGGACCATTCCAGGCCAGGTTGGACGGGGCTGTGAGCAACCTGATGTGGTTCAAGGTGTCCCTGCTCCTGCAGGGGGGTTGGGCTGGGGGACCTCTGGGGGTCCCTTCCAACCCAGAACATTCTACGATTCTATGATTTTCATTCTTATTTAAAACAATCTTGAAATCCAGATTTTCGGGTAATCGCCTTTAGACGTTGCTAGAGAAAACCGTGCAAAAATAAACCTACAGTCACACACAGTGACATGTGTGCATTTCAACTTAACTACTACAAAATTTTTCAACCCCTGGGTTTCCTCTCTGATTACTACCAAAATGAAGCCATAACCTTTCCACACAACCCATGATCGGGTTTGAGCTGTGCAGAGGCGATCTGAGACGAGAAGCATTTTGAATGCTTGGAAGCGAGGAGATACAGAGCTTCAGAGGGACACCTCTAAGTTAAAGCCTCCAGCGTTATCTGGCGTTACAATGAAAGAAGGCAGCGACGCGATACGACGTGGCCGTGACCAGTTCCCACGATCTCCTGTCTCACAGCTTCAGAAATGCTCGCTCTCCGCTAGCATGTTCCAAGATGAAGATTGCTGATGAACAGAGGTGAGTTTTAGAGAGTTGGAAATCCTCTATCGATACTGCAAATTTGTGATAATTACCATTGGGGGGAAAAAAAAAAAATATATATATATATAAAAAATTGCAGCTACCACAAAACTACTTATTTACCCTGATGAAGGGTAAGAGCCAGTGAAGAGATGCTCTGGACCACTGATTTCTCTAACAGAAATACGTCTGGCATATAAATTTAAAAATAAAATAAAATAAAAAACGACCTTTTTTTCCTCCTACCCCTTCAATGAAAGGGAGAAAGCAGAAGGGAAGGCAGTGTCAAGGCTTACCACACCGACTAGCCCGGAGATGCACGTTACCCATATGACAACCCGAGCTTATCACAGTGGGGGGACTTCAGCAGGGGATGAACATCTTGAAATGAAGGGGTGAAGAGAAAAAAGGGAGGAAATGCCAAAGAAAATTATCTGAAAATGGGAGAAAACGACCTATTATCACTTCTTTTTTTATATCGCACCATTGAGTAGGCCTCAGACTAGCTGTCAAAAAGCTTTCTTTGCTGAAAGAAACTAACAGGGGGTCCTGAGAGTCTCGTGGGACAGTAAGTGACAGAAGAAAGAAAAGGATACTATAAAATGCGAAGGAGAAAGAAGCAGAGGAAAAAAAAAAAAGGTCTGAAATAGTTAAGGGTGTCAGGCAGCAAGCAGACACAGACATCTCCAGGGAAAAACAGGGAAAGAACCCAACCCAACCACAGAGCGGGAAGAAAGACGGGGGGGAAGGACCCAACCCAACCACAAAGCAGTAAGAAAGATGGGGAAAAAAAACCCCAATCCAACCACAAAGCAGTAAGATGGGGAAAAAAAAACCAACCCAACCACATAGCAGTAAGAAAGACAGGGAAAAATCCCAACCCAACCACAAAACAGTAGGGAAGATGGGAAAATACCCAACACAGCCACAAAGCACTAAAAAAGAACGGCAGAAAAAACACTGCGTACCTAGAAACTGCAGCGTCTGGCCCCATAGAAACCATCTTTCCTGTCCTACACCCCTTCCAGCCTCCTTTCAAAGTGCACCCCAAGCCTGGATTTGCTCTTCCGAGTGTCCCCAGCCTTGCTTCAGATCCCAGGGAGTCATGTGTGTGTCAGGAGAGGGATGGATCCCCCTTCCCTACAGGTCATAGAATCATAGAATATTTTGGGTTGGAAGGGACCCCCAGAGGTCACCCAGCCCAACCCCCCTGCAGGAGCAGGGACACCTTGAACCACATCAGGTTGCTCACAGCCCCGTCCAACCTGGTCTTGACATCCAAATCATCGTCAGTCTGCGGCAGCCTTGCTGTACACAAGGAGTACTGCAGCCACTGAGTGTTTCTAATTTCCTCAGCAAAAATACAGGCGTGTTGGTATTTACAGTATGAAAGGACTTTTTTTTTTTTTTTGCAACAGACCCACCCGCCCAGTGCAAAGCTTTTTGCGAGCTAATGCAGGCTCCCTCTTCTGCCCAGCAGAGCCATTATCCTTCTACAGATGGGGAAACGAAATACCAGGGAGTCAGCCCTCTTGATTATACACACAGAGAAAATTTAATTAAAAAAAAATTATAATACAGGTCAGGTCGCTTGGTCTTTTCTGGCCACTGACGCTGTCCCCCTGTATTTGCTTGAGTTGTTATTCAAGATGGGTGCGTTAACGTAGCTAACGCTGCGCGGCTCTGAAGAACAGACAGCAAGAATCGCCAGAACAACAAGACCTCATTTTTAGGTGTAGATTTCTGAGGAAAACCTGTACTTTCACCCCAGGAGGAACTGAGGCCATCAGCGGCCGTGTGCCTGTCCCTCTCCTGCCCTCCATCAGCCCATGCTGCTGCACAAGCGTAACATTTTTTCGTGAAGACATTGAGGACTTGATAGGGTGGATCCCAAGCACCACCCTGTGCTCTGAGCTGGGTTTGGGGCATCCTGGTGTCTGGGAGGCATGGAAATATGACCTGTGAACTGGTGCTGGGGTGACTGGAGCCATACAGGTCCCTCGAGTCCATGGGGTGCGTTTGAGCACATGGAGAGTACAGGAGGACTCTGGTAACGAGTGTGTTGGCCCTTGACATCCATCCTCTACCGAGAGAAAAGCTGGAGGAGAAGGGAAAACACGGACGCTATTGCCCTGAGGCATCAGAGCCTTGGCAGGGGAGGACCAATCCTGACCGCTGCCCCAGCCTCAGGCCTGGGCAGGTATCGTATCACCGGGGCGGGAGCCGCTTCTGGCGGCTGGCAGAATCACAGAATCACAAGGGTTGGAAGGGACCTCGGGAGATCACCCAGTCCAACCCCCCTGCTCAAGCAGGCTCTCCTAGAGCATGTTACACAGGACTTCATCCAGGCGGGCTTTGAATATCTCCAGAGAAGGAGACTCCACAGCCCCCCTGGGCAGCCTGTGCCAGTGCTCCGTCAACCTCAGAGTAAAGAAGTTTTTCCTCATATTCAACTGAAACCTCTTATGTTTCAGTTTGTGCCCATTGCCTCTTGTTTTCTCTCCACTTCTCTGCCTGCTCCTCTGGAGAAGAGGAAACCTCCTTGAGGGTCCCTCAAGGGGCAGAGCCCAAGCCTACCGGGCAGCCTACCGGTGGCAGAGCTTTAAGTGAGGAGGTAAGACTGGGCACCCAGAGGATGGAGAAAGAGCCACTAGCTCTCCATGTCTACGCTAACACCGTGGGGGCACATCTTTACATATTTTTATTGTTCAGAGAGGGGAAGCAGGTCCTAACACGGGATCCAGAGATAAACGGAGGAACGCTGAAGCCCCATAGCCTCTTGCTGATGACGCTGCTGCTCGCCCTCGGCTGTAAGCCCTCTCGCCCGCAGCACAGAGCCAGCCACCATCTCCAGGAGCCATCCCTCCGCACTCGGCTGGAAGCGGCCATCTCCTCCAACTCTGACACGCTGCTCAGCAGGGCCTGCAGGAACAAAATTGCCGCGCACCGCTGCCATCCCTGCAAAATCCACTCACATCTGCAAAATGGAGCTCTCCTCCCCAGCATCCCATCTGCTGCTTTGTCATCAGACACTTTGTTCACCCCACGTTACGCTCGTTATCCAAAACACTGTAGAAGTCATCACCGGGGGCCTTAATTCCCCTAGCAGAGCTGTACGAGCATCAGAGTTTAAACACGAGAAGGGCTCTGAATTACAACCAATGCTGTGAAAAACTTTTTAGTAGTAATAAACTGGTTGGAAAGACTGTGTTGTGTAAAGAGAAGAAAATGCAGTCTAGTGAGACTAGTTGGTAGGATCCCCAGGCATCTCCTCTTATGTGGCCACAAGGCAATGTCTTCTATCTCCTCCATTTCAGATTCCTGGCTTTCACAATAAACTCAAAACCAGTTTTGTTAGGCACCGAGATCTCTTTCTATTGCAAGGGGAGAGAAGGATGCCAGAAAATGTCATCCCAATGCATGGGGAGATAACCAAGCAGGAAGCTGCCTTGAACCAGCCAGAGAGGCAATGCTGACCTGAGTGCAAAATAAATCCACTCTCAGGATCTCCGGGATGTGCCAGGACGCCCACGTCCCACCAGCAGCCCACAACTTTCTTCTGAAGCTAAGACCCCAAGCTCTTCCCTTTAAAACCGGATTTTTTTCTTAAGACCTACGCAGAGAAGTTCCCGTTCCTTACAGCAGCTCAGAACACACCTTGCGTTACGAAGCATCCAGGCTCGGCTCTACCAGGCTGTGCCATCCCAGGGTGCCCCGGAGGACCGGGTGCCTCCCTCTCTCACAGCATCACCATTCTTCAGCTTTCCTGGAAATAACCCAGTGAGCAGACAAAGGGAAGAAAAGCACTTGAGGTTAAGGCACTTACTCAGAAAGGGAAGATCTGGGCTTCAACACCTGACTCAAAACCCCGTATACAAATCTCTGGACAAAACCCAACAAACGAGGGGGACTGAAAATAGATTTTCACACCTTCCAAAACAGTATGAACAGTTGCTTTTCCTCTCGCCCCAAGCCTCTTGCTCAAACCACAGATATTTTTCTGAACACATAGCTTTGTGAGCGTAGGGGAGCGTGTGCCTGGCCTCATCAAGCTCCATTCAAACCACTGCAAAACCAGCTGCAGCCCGCTCTCGAGACACGCTGCAAGGTGACCAGACTGTGGCATTACATTTCATAAATCATAGAATGTTTTGGGTTGGAAGGGACCCCCAG